>JASKGM010006113.1:0-11446 GCA_034509205.1 Ceratonia siliqua
GCTTGCAACATTATTCTCACAGGAATGTCCCTAAGCTTTCTAATAAACATTAGTGGGTCTTGACCTCTAATAGTCTGGGTCAATTCATTTTTTAATTTTAATTATATTTAAATAAATTAATAATTTTAGATTTTTATATAAAAATGATCATTATTTATAAATAAAAATAAGTTAATATATAATTTTTATATTATATATATAAGATATAAGATATTTTTATTTTAAAAATAATAAAAACAAATTATCTAAAGCTATTAAATAATTGTTCATTATTTTTTTAATATATAAAATACTTTAAAGAAATCAATTTTCTCAAAGTGATATATAAATAATTTCGAGTTAAATTTTTTAAAAATTAATAACAATCAAACATACAATTTAACCATAATAAATAGTAAAAAAAATTTTGGCATGAACATATATAAAGAGTAAAAAGAGGGTGATTATTGAAGAATGTGCATCAAGTCTCGACTAATCAACTTGTGATTCAATAATATTGGAGTTTCCTCTAAAATTAGGGTTACAAATTTAGACAAATATACTGAAAAAGAATAAAGGTGTGTCGGCATAGGTATGATTGATCCTTGTTATATGGAATTGGCATAGGCTAAGGCCAAATGCCACCTCTCTCTTTCTGTTTCCCACCTTATTCATTCTCACCCTTTGGCCTTTTCTTTTTCAGTAGCATATTGAGGGAATTCAGGAACCGATAGGGCATGTCATGCCATTTAGGGATGAAGAGAATTTATCGTAGCTATGGAGTCAAAGGCTAAATGATATTAGAATTGTTTTTTCTTCTGGTTGAAAATAAATAAATTAACATGAATTAAGTTGCAAAATAAATAACAATTTAAGCCACTAAATTCGATTTAATGATGAGAAATTTAAATAATTTACATCAAAATTTTAGTTTGATTTTTCATATCTCCATGTGAAAGAAATAAATAAAAGTTTTTTTATGATTGGATTTGTCGAGATTGAAGTTGCATATCAAAATTATGAATGAAAATTAAAGTCATGTACCTACCGTACAATCAATTATTATTATATTAGGATCTGGTCATGTTAGTATCAATATGACCAATTATTTTAGTATTATCTTAATCGTTCAATCACTTTGAATGGTTAGAATAAGATTTCGAAGTGACAAAAAAAAATTATGATCGTTCAAAATAAATGAATGATCAAAATTATAACCAAATGATCAGTCATATTAACACAAATATGACCGGATCCTTAACCATATGAGAGAAGTGGATAAGGATTTTAACTTTTTCGGTTGAGGTATTTTTTTACTTTTCTTGAAATTTGAGCCATTTAAAAATAATATTGAATAGCAATTTTTTTTTTTAATAGATCCTAGCCTTTTAGTGGGAAAAGTCTTGAGAAAAAAGCTGAGATCTGCATCCGAGCGAGAGATGTGGACTATTAGATGATGATAAGCTAATTATAAATTAATTACTTACCAAGAGTTTTCTCCATGACATCCCACTCATTTCATAACTCCTTTTAATATTTAATTTATTAATAATATTAATTCAGTAAATTAAATATTAAATTTCAAGCTTGAACCAAATCAACCAATCATGGACACTTCATTGTCCAATTCAATGCACTTCATGAGAGAAAATTCATATTTTCTGTGATATGGTTTCTAAGTACCATCTTTTGGTACAATTAATTTTTTAATATTAATAAAGTTAGAATTTAAACTGTGATAATACATCTTTTCATAAATCACATACTTATTTTTATTACTAAATTTTTCACAAGGAAGATTTATAGTGTAACTTTTGCTAAAAGGGAAACAACCAATTATAAAATATTGTTTGTTCAATTATTTGAATCCATCACCAACACATAAAGCGGAAATAAAAATGTGTTTGAATAAAGAAAGTTTAAACAATAGTCAAAAAGTGGTATTATTTAAATTTAGACTGAGCTTGAATTGAAAGAAAAGGAACAAGGAAGTTGTCTCTCATTTAGGATCACTTTTATTACAAGAAATATAATGTTAAAGGATGACAAGTAATACTCTCAAACCTCTTTTTTTTGTAAAAACAAAAATCCTCTATTTATCATTAACTTTTATTTTTATCTTCAATTTTCATTTATTTTTCACATTTCTGTTAAATTGTATCATAACCTCTCAAAATATTTTATGCAAACCTATAATTAAATACCTTCCCAACAACCAAATACAATCAACTCCAATCTCGTGTTTAAATAAAACTTTGAAGCGATAACAAATTTGAGGAAAGTTGAGTCATCTAATATAATCACGTAGGATTCAAGCTATTAGATGAGGATTTAGATTTAGTTATGTTAGTGCTAATATGACCAGTTCTTTTGACATTATCTCAACGATTCATTTATTTTAGACAATCATGATGAAATTTCAAAGTAACAAAGGCTTATATTCTGACAATCCAAAGTAAATAGATGGCTAAGATGATTCTAATATGACTGGTCATTTTGATACCATCTTGATCGTCCATTCACTTTGGACGATCTGGATAAAATTTTAAAGTAATAAAACTAAAAATATATTGACCATTTAAAGTAAATGAATGATTAAAATTAAAAAAAAAAGACCAATTATATTGGCATCAATATGATTGGATCATTCCAATACTCTTAGAATAACTCCTGATAAATTATACATATAATCAAATTTTGAGATAAAAAAGCATTATAGTTAATAAAATTTTATCAATCACCAATAGAATCAACTAATGTGATAGTTGAAAAGTAAGAAAATTAATTTATTTTTAAACTTGTTTATGATTTTAATGGCATCAAATTATTGAGTGTGTCCTTTTTTTTTTTTTTTCAAAAGCCAATAAACCACAATGATTGTTCCTTCTTGGTGACGAATCCCATTTCTTTTGTCAATTACTTGTAGTGCTGTCTGAATCATAGTTCATATCATAACACCAATTAAATCAACTCATGATATATGATTGACAATTAACACAATGATCAAAGACTCTAATCATTAACACAATAATGATCTCTTTTATTCATAATTTTATTCTTGGCTAATAACACATTACATAATTACATGAAAAAAAAAATTCTTTAAGTACATATAATTTAATTTTTTATAACCTTAAAAATTAAAAGAGAAATAGAGACAATATTCTTTTCAATTGCTTGTTGATAAATATAATATTTATAAATAAAGTAAATCAATAAAAATGTGAAAAAATGAAATTTACTAAAAATTTAATCTATTTAGATAAATTATGTATATTTAATTTTTTTTTTCATATTTACGAGTTTTTTCAGGGATGAGAGTGTGCATGCTATAACAAATGTCACTAATTATTTGAGAATTGTCATAAATCATAAATGAAGAATATTATTTACTTAATATAATATCAAAATATTTTAGACTAGCAAAATAAATATTTAATCTTTGGTAGCCAATAGGTTTAGGGTAGCTAAATATGTTGACTCCACCGGCAAGTTTTTCATTCTTCACTTTATAGTTTATACCATCAAAGTTATGTTTTTTTTTTTTATACATTTTTCTAAACATAATATTTTATTATAAAACAAATTATTTTATAATAAAAAAATAAAAAAAATGTAAAAATAATGAACCCAAATCTTATTAGATATAGGAATGGATCCTGTTAAATTCAAGGGGGTCAAGTACCTGCCTGCCTTATCTTCCACTCTTATTTGTGTTCTTGTTAGGTATAAGAATGAATCATGTTAAATTCAAGGGGGTCAAGTGCCTCTCCGTCTTGTCTTCCACTTTTATTTGTGTTCTTGTTAGGTATAAGAATAGACCCCATAAAATTCAAGGGGTCCAAGTGCCTGCCCATCAAGTGCATTGACTATGCATCTGGGAGCACGGTGCTCCCGCCGTACGATGAGCGCCACGTGACACTTTTTACATTTAAAGCACCACGTGATACTCATCATACAGCGAGAGCACCATACTCCCGAAGTATAATTTTTTCCCCTGCCCTCCCTATCTTCCAGTCCTGTGTATGTAATTTCACGGCTAAAATTTACATGATCCCCTAAATTCATGTGCAAAAATAATGATTAAAAAATATCATTTTTTCTTTATTTTTTAAGGCATAGGAAAAAGTGATTTTGATGGGCCAGATGGGTCCAGGTGACTATTTGAAAAGGTTCACGAAAAAGGAGAATGGGCCAGCATGATTGACTTTTGATGGGGAAATAATGGTTCCATTATTATAATGGAGGCCCATACCTGCAAGTATTCTTGGGGAAGTAAGATCAAAGCTTGACTTCAACGATACTCCCTTTTTCATTCAAATAATAATAAAAAATTAATACTTTGATTCTTTAAATTAATATTTTTTCTTAATATAATATTTTATTTTAAAAATCTTAAAATAATATTATTTTTATTTTTGTCATCAAAACAATCATTTTATTAGTTTATTTAATAAAAATATTGAGAATGAGAAAGACAAGGACACATAATATTTACTTTAATATTTTTGTTAAACAAATTAATAAAATGACTGTTTTGATGATGAAAATAAAAATAAAAAACTATTTTGAAATATTTTAAAAATGAAGGACTTGAGATATAATATAAATTTAAAGGATTAAATTATTAATTTGTTCTAAGAAAAAATGAAATTTTTATATAGATTCAATCTATAAAGATTAATTTAATTATAAATATATATAAATATGTTAAACATATTTTCTCAGTGAGATTCATTGATACTCATTTTTTATATACTTTTATTTTGTTTCTTTTAGTTTATACAATAAAAAATTTTCATTATCTTAAATGTGAAATAAGACTAAATTTTTGGACACAACTCCTACATTGGCCTATTGCGTTTATGATTAAGAAAATAATTTCTCTTAAATATTGATATCAATATTTAAACTTAAATAATTAAGATAAAAAGTATATCTCTTTAATTATTAGACTAATCCTTTAAAATTATGCTTTTATATTTATTTATAATTAATTTACTATAGTATACTTTTATATTTATTTATAATTACCTTAATGTTCCTTAATTTTAAACATGGGATCTTCTCTGAAAAAGAAAATTTCAGTTCGGCACTCCACCAACCTATGCTTATTGCTAGGTCCATTCCATTTGACTTTAATATACATGAAAAAGAAAATTTCATTATCTTTGTCGGAAATATTGTTAAATATACATGAAGTACCAAAAATAAATATGAAATAGATACATAAACATATCTTACTTAAAAAAAATATATTGATATGTTTATATGTTTTTATTTAATTTCTTTTTTTTATACTCGCAGTGTACCTCAAATTTTTTTTGATAATACAGTTCAAATGCTTAATCGTTTATACAATTTATTTTTTAAAAAATATTATTTTCACACCTTTCATTCTACACATTTCTTATTCCCCACTTCTCTTCATAATAGATAATAATAAAAAATATTATATATGAGAAAAATATAAAAAATGTGTAAAAATAACAATAATTTTGATTTCCTCTCAAACCCCAAAAAACTAATTATTATATCTTGTTGTTTTTTAAATTACATTCAAATGTATTGGTACATTTAGATACTTTTTTATATATTTTTTCATATATTTTTCTCCTTTTTATAATTATTTTCGTTTGTATTTTTATAATTTATTTCTATTTTTGGATTTTTTAAAATTTTCTTCAATTTTTTAAGTATTGTGTTTTAATTATTTTTAAAATTTTTTTAATTCTTTTCTTAAAATAAAAATTATAAAAAAAACTTAAGAAAAAAATAAAAAAAAATTCAAATATATAGATACATTTAGATATCCCTTAATAAACACCTTATATTTTATAAACCTTCAGTCTAACTCTAAAAGGTTGATCTAATAATTAAAGAAGTGCACCTTTGCCTTAGTTATTTAGATTCAAATCTTGAAACTACCATAATTTATTTTCATATAATATATTTATAAAATTTTGTAAAAGGTAACTTTAGGAAAGGATCATTTTCCAACTGAAAAACAAAATATAATGCTTAGCACTTCCTTCCAAGTTTTAGTCATGGGTTCAGTTTGGCTATTACTAAATTAAGGAGCATTAATTATTCTTGAAGAGTTTAATTAACTTAATATTTGATTAGTTTTTAATATTTTTCTCTTTCGATCATTAATTTGACTTTAATTTTAAAATATGACTAATATACCCCATCTTCTAAAAATATAATAATTAAATTCTAAAAGGATGGGTAATTTAAAATGATGGATATATAGATTTTGGACATAACATATTATTTTAATAAAAAAAGTTATCTCCTAAGTAGTTTAATTATAATTTTAAATATTAAAAATATCTTTTTAGATCTCTATTGACTTCTAAATCTTTTTCCTTTCTTTTTTCTTGTTTTTGTTTTGATTGTTATTTTTCTACATTGGTTGGAGGACGGAGTAATATACATACCAATTCAAGGAAAATGTGGATATCAATATCATCAAGATTTGGAAAGGTTAGTGATGAGTCACGGTTTAAAAAACATAAATAAATTATTAAATACTAATAATAATAAGATAATAAATCAATTACATTTATTAATATAAGATATTTGAAGAACATAAATCTATAATTTTTGTAAAAAGAAGTGGATGTTAGATATATAAATTTATGAATAAAAAATATATTCAAAACTATTTTTTGGATCGAATTTTCTGATTTAATCCAGATTTGGCTGAATTTTAATTTATTTGACCATTTATAGTTATAGGAAAATAACCAAGGATATTAAACCGGCAAAAAGTCTTATATATATATATATATATATATATATAATATGTGATCCGTTACAATATTTAATAAATATAAATTTATAAATTTTAAATAAAAAAATAAAATAATCAGTTTTATGAACTCTAAGTTACTTTTTTTTTTGGTTACAAAAAATATTTAAATAAAAGAGAGACTATTCTATTTTAAAGTCAAGACATGACTAATCGTTTAAAATTTACATATAATTTATATTTATACAATATTATAAGAATTATGCCTAAAAAATTGGAGTGTTTGTCAAAAGAATCTCTTATAAATTATTTTTGTTTGTGAATTGATTCTACTTAAGAATTTTTTAAGAGTAATAGAGGATAAACATCTAATGAAATTTTTTTAAACATTAAAAGAAAAAGAAAATGGCTTAAAGATGAAGGCACAGATCTAACGTGCCATAAAAGCATCCACAACACACAGAGGTATACACAAACTTATCAGAACCAAAGGCTAATGATTTATTTCTTCAAAAAAAAAAAAAATGTCACAAATTAGTAAGTGATGTATAATCTCAGAAAAAGAATGACATTGAAATAAAAAGAAAAATTAGTAAAATCAAATGGATGATCATATCCTAACAGTCTATCTATTTTCTCAAGTTCTACAACTCCATTCCCTTCATAATCTCCATCTCCCTCTCCCTCTCAGCCCTTCTCCCTCAAAAAATAAGGAAAGAAAATATAACTTATAAGAGAGAGAAAAAGAAAATTGAAAAACCAAAAAAAACTATCTTCCTTCCCCAACTGGAAGAAGGGTGAATTACAAGGAGAAAGATCAATGGATGAGAATGGTAGCAGACTTGGGCCTACTCAAGTTCCCTTTGAGCTTACTTCACTTTATAAATATAGGCACATATACTACTCATCAGATTCCAGAGTTGGGCTCTTTGAGCAGCTCTCCATTTGATGGAGTTCCAACATTTTCTTTTCTGGATTACAGAGGCCTACAGGGAAACAATAATCAGATTATTAAGAAATTTCTTTTCCATTGGTTTACACAACAGGTCTCAACAAAAAATCAATAAATACAACAATTGTCCACTTCTAGTTTGCTGACTAAAGAATCTCGCCATACATAGTAGTCTATGAGCCTGTTTGGTTGTGCCGCAAAAGAGAGACAAAAACTGTTTTTAAAAGAAAAAAAAGCTTTTTTATTTCTCTGTGTTTGTCCAACACTAAATTTTTAAATGGCAGCAGAATCTTTTTTTTTTTTGGCTGCAGAAGAGAAGCAAATAATTGAAACTTCTATAAAACAAGAATCAAAAGCAAAATTTAATATTTTTAGACTAAAATACCCTTGTTTAAATAAAAACTACAAATATTATCCCAAACATTAATAATATTCCTAAATTCACTTTTTGAAAGATTTGGCCAAATGATGAACCGCTTCTTTGTTACAACACTTAAAATAAAAAAGGTTATAATAAAAAAAGCATAAAGTTTGCAACACGGTCTATCATGCTCTACGTTTAGAAAAACACCAGCCATAAAAAAAATTTCCATTTCCCAAACCATATTCAAGCCTCAACATTTGCAAGATCATTATTAAATCGTAGGCATAAACAAATGGAAGATGCCTAATATATGACTGTTTTCTTTGATGACTGCAAACTTCAGCAGTGCATCCCTATTACCCTTTCAAGAAAATGTTTAAAGATTTGGCCTTCATGGTACAGAAAGATGCAAGGTTACATTAAAAAGCTTGAAATAGTTTTTCTCCGTCAGAATCCCAAAAACACCCAAGAATAATGATTATAATCAACCATTAGTTGTTTTGGGCCCCAACTCCATGGATTTCCCCTGTTATTCAGCTTGTCCAGGGGAACTATATAGGACAAACTCCTCCACCCTGATTCTATAACATTTTTGTGCAAGAAGAAAAAACCAACCTGAACACTTTGGAATATCCCACACGGCAACAGATGTGGATGTACACTCTGAAGAACACAGTTCATGAATATTCTCATGGTTGACATTCATTGCGAGCATCCAAGCTCCAATAGTAACATCCTCATTGCTGAACAACCGGAAACTGCAATTTATATTATGAAAAACAGGAAACAAATTACATTCAAGATAATATGAAACTTGCCAATGTCCATATTATCATGTTTATGCATCATAAACCTCAGCCCTTTGCATTCAGACGAAGAGAAAAAAGAACAAATTTTGAGACCTAATAAAACTGTGTGTTAAGAAAAGGAAAGCAATAAACCTGCTCATAACCTCCAAGGAGTTCAAAAATTAATGCTATTATTGGAAAAACCATTTATAACTGATAACTACTATAGGGAAAAGGCAGAAACTCCAGGGGAAAATTCAATGGTAATAATAATATGTTAGATCCCAAGGGCAAAAGGGAAAGGAGGGAACAATTATGTAGCAATTATGGGGAGGTTATGCAGCAGCTGAGCTTATTGTGCTATTTAACAGAGGGTGGGGGAGAGGTTATAGGAGGCAAATATTGGAATTGGGATTTTGGGAGTGGCTAGCATACTTTGAATCCTAAAGAAAGTAGCTAGCATACTTTGAATGCTAGAATATCTTGTGTGTATCTAAGTGTCTTGTGATCGTGTGTTCTAGTATATTGTCGTGTTGCATCCTATTATGTAATTCACTTTTTGTGTGGAATAGTATGAGTGAATTGTGTAAGAGTAGTTCTGTGTAGGAGTGACCGGTTCCTGTATTGTAACTCTGTTCTACATTAATACTATATCGATTTAGTATTATATCTGTGGCATTTGGGTTGGTTCTCAACATAATATAAAGCAATAGTATAACTAAATCCTCTTTACAAGTTTAAACCATGATCTCAGGACCACAAGACATGACAAGGATCTCTCTACCAACCTATGGATATTAAGTATAAACAAGAGCATACATGAATTAGCTAAACAAGTATATCATAATAGTCATACATGAATGATTCTTTGAATTATGACCCTATTGAAGTGGTCAAGAAGCCAAAAAGATTAAGTTGTGGAAAACTATAAACTTGCCTGTTATTCTTAAGAGCAACCAAACTTGCAACAACATCAGCAGAAAGGGCATATATAGGACCATAAGCATGAAGAAAATACTCCTTTCCGAGCAAATAAAATAGTGGTTCATACCTGCAAGATTTTATCATTAAAATAACTCTATAAGCCAAAGTTAGTACAAATATGCTGGTTATAATTGAAAAACTTTAATGTCACTATAGTAGTGGGGCTACATAGGCTACATAGCACACTATATTAGAAGTTTCAATACAAAGAAAAAGGGTAAATGATACTTTTGGTCCCTAAAAGCTTGGAAGCTTCTCAATCTGATCCATGAAAGTCTTGACAATCAAATATCTCAAAGGTCTAAAATGTATTAATTAAGTCCTTCTGTGAATTGGGTTAATTTTTTGCTGTCACGCTACACATGATGAGGCTGCCATCAAACAATAACATATTGTACATTTTACATGTGACATATATTAGAGTTGTTTAGAACAGAATCTAACAATTGCATATCATGATGGTCATCTCAGCAGCACTAATATGCAAAATTAACTCCAACTGACGAAAGGACAGGAACTGAAACAATTCAGAACTTTTAAATACATAATGGCAAAAGTTATACTTTTAGGCTTTGTTTGTTTCATTGGAACAAAAAATTGAGTAGAAAATTTTTTCCAAAAAAATATTTCTATAAAAAAAATTTCTTTTGTTTGTTTCATTAAAAAAACTTTTATTTGGATTACAAGAAAAAAAAATTTTGGGATGGTGGTTGGTGATGCAAGCAAGGACAAAGCAATGGTGGCAGAAGTAGGTGCTAGTGGTGATGGCAATGGTGGGTAAACCATATCATGGGTCATAATTTTCAAGGAAAAAGGAAATCTTAAAGCTCAAGCTCGGCTTATTTTCAAAATTCTTATTTCAGCCTAAGTTCAACCTAGTAAAAATGTCTAGGTCCAAGCATAGGCCTAGGCTCAATTCACTTTCATAATTTCTATTTGGGCCTAATCTTGGCCCAAATTTCTAGGCTCGGTCTCATGCCCAACTTGTTTTCAAAATTCTTACTTAGGCTGAAGCCCAACCTCAAGTTTGATTAAATAGTTGTGGAGGCAATGATGATGATAGAGAGCGGCAGTAGGCTGTAGGCTGATAATAGTAGGTTTAAACAAAAATAGGATAGGGTTTCAATACTTATTTTTTGATAAAAGTGTTCCTTGAAAAATTGAAGCAAATTTTGATCTGTTGGAAATTTTCTCTTTAGAAAAAATTTCTTTTCTAGCAAAAACACTAGAAAATTTTTTTGTCAGAAATTTGTTTCCTGCAAAACAAACGGAGCCTAAAGGACTAAATCTTGAGAATCACTCAATCTCTAAGGGACCACTAAAATCATGAATGTAGATCTCCCTTTTATACATATTACTAAACTTTATGACAAGTAAATTACCTTCTAAGTTAACATTTTACTCAAACTGCCAATAATAATAAGTGTTCTGAAAGTTGGACCAGACCAGCTGTAAACACCCATTTTTGTCCCACCATTTCACTAATTGTTTTTTAAAAAAAAGAAAAAAAAATAAAAAAAAATAAAAAATAAAAAATAAAAAATAAAAAAAAAGACAATAATTAGTACTTAATAACAAACAAAAACAAAAAAAAGAGAAAAAAGTAGCAAACAAACAAGCAA
>JASKGM010006115.1:0-11441 GCA_034509205.1 Ceratonia siliqua
GTAACCATCTTTAGGGATGGACGTTGTGGGGTGCCTAACACCTTCCCCACACGTAATTAGACTCCCGAACCCTTCCTATGGTTCCGAGGGCTAGTTTTCATTTTTTTTTTAAGTATCCCAATTATCCTTTTAAGTATCCCAATTATCCTTTTAATTAATTGGTGGCGACTCCTATTTTCTCTACGTTTTCACTTACGCACCGAAAGTCATAAAATGATGGCTTTTCACCAGCCGTTACGTTGTGACAGTTGGTGACAAGTTTTTTAGTCCTTATTTTACTCTTTCTCTACACACATGTCATGATATTATTGATGAGTTCTCAAAGATATGGTAGGCGTATTCATACAATAACGTGTAATTTATCATTTTTGTTTCTTTTTCCTATCACAATATAATAGTTAAAGTGAGATCCTTTTTAACAAGTGCTAGATGACTTTAATGTTGGTGGTTCAAACTTCTATTTTTCTTGACATTGAAATACTATTTATCAATAAAAAAAAAATTACAACAAGATTGCAATAGAAATCTTGCTTGTTTGTTTTTAGTCCCAAGGTGCTATTCTAATTAATTTGCATATCATCAACAGGAAACTTGGACGTGGTTTTCAAGATTATATTTGTATTTTGTTTTTGTTGGTAGCTTTTGTAAGATTGGTAGAGATTGGAGCAGTCACTTGATCCAAAACAAATTTCTAGTTTGTTAAAATATTATAATAAAATTATTCATGAATCTTCTCATAATAACTTAAAATTTTGAATTGAAATGATTTTTGATATAGTATTATAACTTTTATAACTAAGTGGCCCGCTCATACTCTTTATAATTAAATTGTTTATACTTCAAATTTAAAAGTAATTTTCGTATGAGTGAACGTGTTAAAGATCATTATAATAAAATTATTTATGAGCTTTCTTATAACAATTTAAGTTTTTTGTATTGAAATGATTTTTGATACATTCCTCCTCTACATCCTCAAAACCAGAGTAAGCAAAGAAAAAAAAAATAACATGGGTCTCAACAAATGGATTAAAATGTCCCGTTTCTAGTTGGATTTTCTATCATTCCATTAGAAGCTTGTAGGCCAATAAGAAAAAAGCGAAGAACCATTCATATGAATTAGCAAGATAAAATTAATATAATTTCAATTTGATGTATTTGATTTTAATTTATATCGTTACCCTTTTCTTACTTTATTTCTCCCGCTACAAATTTTCAAAGTAAAAAGAAGATATATTTGACCACTATCAAATTTGTCATGGTAAAAATTTATGAAAATTACATAGATACTTCAAACTTTAGTTTTCTCTTTGATAATTAACCTCCTTTTAACTTTGGGAAAAAAAATTGGATACCAGCTTTTATTTATTTTTTATTGGTCAACTCATCAAAACTATCATTCTACCTAAATTTTTTCAATCATCAATTCATCTGTTGACTCTAGTGAAAACTTTAGACACAGAAATAAAAATTTTCAAAACTTAGCCATTTGGCCCATTTCTCATTAAAACAGGTTCGTTATTGCGACTTTTTGAAAATCAAAGAAAACAAATTAGTTGTCAAAATTGTAAATTGATGTATCTATTTGTCAAAACTCTAAAGTTCAAGTGAGATTTTTCAAATTTTGACTACAAATTTTGCAAAACTAGCTAGTCTAAATGGGCATGAGGGTGGGTATATGCCTCCACAACTTCATACAGTCCAATAGCTAGGGATTTAGATGAACCAATGAACCAAATTGTTTGTGAACTATTTAGTTTCGATTCGTTACAAGTTCAAAATGATTTGGGCTCATTTATTAAATAAAGTAACTTGAACAACCTTGCTCTTTAGTTTAAAAAAATTTTGATGCCTGACTTAAACTTGTAAGTAGGTAAGTTATTAATAAAATAATATAGTTTCATATATTTTTATTCTTTTTTATATATAATTTTGTTAAAAATTATATAGAAAAAAATTTATATATAATTAAAATTCATAATATATATTTTAAAACTTTGATCATACACACACACATACATATTATAGAAGTTGATAATTTTTGTATTAGTTTAAGTTATACATATGCATACAAGTATATATTAGATTTATAATATTGTTTGTTTAATATTTAAGTTTGATTCGTTTAATAAATTAACCAAGCTTGGTTATAATTTTTCATTTGATTAAAGTTTGAATTCAAATTCGACTTCCGTCTATTTTAGATAAACAACTTAAATATACTAAATCTTCGTTCCCTATGAATTCGCTTATTCTTGGATTTCATGGGTGCATAAGATGATTGACTTCTATTTTGTTATCATGCAGAATAACCAGATAGGTGTGCCTCTCTTTTGGAATTTATTATTCCACAGTCATGGTCTTTATGTGGCCTGCAATTCTATTCATAACTTAATACCAAAGGTTTGAAGTCCATTTTAGGTCAACTTGTTCTCTCAAGGCTGAAAAATTTATAAAGATAATCAGTAGTTTGTTTGGCAATTGGTAGTAAGATATTATTTTTTTAGTGCAAGAGCATTAGCTCAACTGTTACCATTCTTAGCACTAAGTGTTAATTGACTTCAATGTTGAGAGTTCAAATCCCTATTCTTCCCTAATTAGTGGCGGATCTTGAATAAAATTAATAGGGTGCGAACGGCTAAATTTTTTTTAATTAATGTTAGTATAATAGAATATTAGAGTTGATAAATTTATGAAGTACATAAACTTAGTTTATGATGGAGTAAGAATGTATATGTTGAAGTGGTATGGGCAAACAAACAAACAACAATAACAATATATTAGACTATAAAAGGAGAATATTTAATCCAACAAAAAGTTATCCAAAATAGTGAATTAAGAAATTCAAAATCTCATATTCAATCTCAACTATGAAAGTGATATTTGTGAGTAAAGGTGTAAGGTCCATTTTTTAGAAATTCTCTTAAAATATTTTGAGAGTCACATGGTCCTAGAATTTTTGGTCCATTTTGTTGTTATAAATTAGATTATTTTTTTAGAGGAAATTGTTGTTGCACATGTTTTTAGAAAAATTTTCACCCTTCCATGTGGCCTTCTTTTGCACCATTACATGGAGATATTTTTATCTAACTTTCCATCCAAGATTTTGCTAAGATTTTGCTTTACTTTTTCAAAAATTTTTGTTTATGCTTGTGTCTTCCCCAGCCGACATAATTCTTGCTAGCAGAGCATGCTTTAATTCTTTTCTCTACAGCACCTTCTTGGTCCCCCTTATTCCTACTGTGACCGAATTTTTTTTTGAAGACTTTCTCATCTTCACCTGGAAGGACGTTTCTCTTAGTTCATCCCTCTTTGCTGAAACGTTGAGGAGTAGCAGTGTTGACGTTCAGCTGCTGGAAGTATCTTGCAAAGAATTTTCCTTGAATATAAGTTTGGTTAGTTGAGAAATGACCTTCCTTATTTATGTTGGAACTAAAGATTTGAGCTTACATAAACTCTGGATGGTTTAGTTTTGCTAAGTATCGCCCTGGAGTGAGTTTAAATTTCTGAAGAAGTTTATTTCTCACTCTGTTCCTTTATGTAATTTTCGTAGTTGTGAATAGTAGTGACTTAATTTAGATGTTACTCTAAAGTTAACATTTCTAACTCCTAAGTAAATTCCTAGTTTTGGTTTAGTTTTAGTTCAATAAATAATTGGGTGGAGATTTGTTTCCTTGATTTTTGTCTCCCTCATATATTACAATGACTTTCTTAAATTCTTTAAGTTTTAGTATTTAATCCCATTAAATTTTTTAACTGAGATTACCCCTATAAAGAATAATAGTTATTTATATTCTAGAAATATGAAATAATATTTTAAGTACCACCCGAGAACTTATATTCTTCTTGAAAGTTATCAAATTTTAGATTCTATTTCAACCAAGGTTGTGTACTAAAAATATTATCCTGTTTATGAAAATGGAGAAAGGTTTTATTTGGGGCTCTTTTTAATCATCCGATTCGAGTGTATTGTATAACCGTTGGGTAGATGTTCGTTTGGGTCAAAGCTTTGTGTATATCTTCTATCCTTTTGATTGGTATATTTATTTTCTTGCCTAATCAAAGTTTCGAAAATGGGTTTGGTGGGTCATTTTCAAGTTGGTCCTGAAAAGGTTGTGGTGATATATTATTCCTTATTAATCTTTAATCTTTTAATCGATTTGATTATTCTTCAAAAAGTTTGGATGGCTATAACTTGTTTTGATATTGGGTTTTGCCTTTAAGATATATAATTTATTACCTTCTTGTAACCTGATGAAAAATTTTGGAGTCATGAATGGGTGTTTTTGTCTCTAATCATGGATTTGCATTTTTGGGTATGAGATGCACTTTGATTGGTAATTTTGCATCCTTTAATGAAGGTTTGTTTAATGGACGATATTTTACTTAGTTGAGTTAATTAGGCTGTATATTGACACACATAGTGGTATGTGTGAAATGCTTTATTTCATTATATACTCATGCTGTTATATTAAGGAAAACTTTATGATGCTTAATATTTGGAAACTCATATGTGGATAGAAAATTTTAGAGAAGTGAACGTACTACTGGTCTACAACAAATAGATAGATAATCTGAAAGTTATTTAGAAAATCTTATTGTTATATAATAGCTGAAGAAGAGGAATATTTGATCTGTATTAAGTTTCTAATATATTATACATGTATTATTCTTATATATATAGGAGCATTGAAATTAAATCTCCCAAGGCCAATAGTAATATATTCTGAACTCTCCAAGCTTGCAAGGTGAGTGGGACTCTTCTACCCCTGGATACATGTGTTTTCCTTTATAAGCTATATTTATTGTATCCAAAATAATAATCTGTGCTCCTCATTCTTTATACTCTTTAATGTTTGAAAGCAATATTGCCGTAAACATCCTATTATATTGGTTTACAAGGAGGTTAATGAGACATCTTTGATTTGTATATATCATTTATATATATTTTAGATTCAAAATGCATGAGCTACTTTTCAGGATTTGTGTATACTTCTATGGTATATTGAACGTACTAAACTTTAAATGATTCTGATTACTCATGCATATTTTACAGTGTTAAGTCCCTATTTTTACACGGTTACTAAATTCTTATCCTTATATGGAAGTTCACCAATGTTTTGATATGAACGTATTGTGCTTATTTTTCATGGATAGTTTTACAAATGTGATTGAATTTATGTGATGAATGAAAATAATTTTTGGATGAATCCTTTAGCTACTTCCATAGAGAAACCCTAGGTGCACCTAGCTTATCTGAATGTCCATGGACTATGCTATGGAATATCACCATCTATGAGCTTGACTCTAGATTGAAATATCTGTTATCTGATATCTGTATCTGACTAGGAGCTCTCCTCCAAAAAAGAATATGTGTTACATGTTATTTGTATCTATTATAGTTTCTCATATGAAGGAGCAATGGATTCATCCTTCCGGACTTGCTTTCATTCCGTTAGAGCATATTCCTTTTTCATAAATATTTCATCTTGTTAAGGTCTGACTTGCTTGATGATCAAAATTTGTATTTTGTTCTGGACAAAGTTTGATATTGACTTGAGACCAAATTGAATTCCTTGAGTAGTACCAACTTGATTTCTGTTTTGATAAAAATATAGTATTTGTGTGATTTCAATCTCTTTACTTGAAATTCAATATATCTTCATACACGCTTATTTATAGTAAATAGATCTAGGTATGTATTATCTTTATTTTCAAACTTGTACCTTCGGGTAGAGGTTTTCCATCTCACTGAGTCTGTGACTTACCCCTCCCTTATTTTTCTCTAGTTTATACTGCAAGTTTTCAAAAAAGCCAAATGGAGCAACAGCTAGGGTCTTGGACAGTTGGATTAAATTTTGCTTGGTCTTGTGTTGGTAAAGGTCTTGCATGTTGCTTGTATTGTATCATGGTGAGGTATACGTTCGTGTGAATGCTTGTAGGATGCCATCTTATTGGTGGTTTCGTATGCCGGTCATGTGCCTAGAATTGGGGCGTGACAAAAGAAAATCTCATAAAGAAGGTAGACGATAAAGTGTGAAAGATAAGAAATTTGACTCTTAAAACTAAACAGAAAGTGAGAGTTTTTGCAAGATTCATTGATAGTTTTTGTCCACTCTACTGATGTGTTGCATGCTGCGTACTACTGAAGACCCAAACAAGAGAAAGTAAGGAACAAAGTTGTTAATGGAAATAAAAAAAATAGTAATGGAAATTAGCACTACACAAATTGATGGTAAAAAAAAAATAATAAGAGAATAAAATAATATACATCTATATATGAGTGATGCATTATAAAATTAAATAATGCATTTGTAAAATAGAGTGGGTAGTATAAATATTTTAGAGGGAACAAATCATTTTCTTAAAAAATTAATTACATAGCAAATTTTTTTTTGTAGGAACAAATAATTTCTTTTAGGGGGCATATAATTTTTTAAGATTATTATTTACATAAAAAAAATTTGGGGTGGGTCACCTCTTATGTCCCTTCTAAGATTCACCATTATCCCTAATGTTAAAATATTATTTACTAGAAAAAAGAAGAAGAAAAAGTTGGTAGTGAAATAAAACTTGTGTGGTCACTATTATGAGATCAATGAGGACAAGTAACCTTATAAAAACTTAATTTCGTCTTTCGTTAATACTTTTAACAATTATATTCTAGGTTTACACAACACACCTATACTGGGGTTGGGAGTGCCCCTTTATCTTACATATAAATTTGTTATGTTTTAAAATTGAGCAATTTAAAACTTTTCAAAAGTCAAATTCATGCGCGGGTCAATATTAGTTTTCCACGGGACTCAATATAAGCTATTGGTGTAGCACTGTCTGCTACCTCGACCCCACCCTCTTTGAGCTTTAAAAAAATGAGCTGGGCTCAAGTTGGGTATTTTTTTATTCGAATTTCTATATGGAAGTCTTAATTCAATTTTATAGAATTTTAAGACCTAAACAAAGTTATATGAGCCTAGTTAAAATGGTAATAATAATAAAATATATAAAAATTAATCATAAAACTTAATAAAAATATATTTTAAATTATTTTAAATAAATATATATATCAATAAAAATAAATTATTCATAATAAAAAAGTTAAAAAAACAATAAAATCATAAAATTTTTTTAACTCAACATTATAAATTAAAACATTTATCAAATATTATCTTCAACAATGATATTTGAATCTTGTTTAAATGAAGTTGCACCCATTTGCTCTTCTAAATCATTATCATCTTCATCTATCATCCAAAAAGAAAAAAAATTAATAAAATAATAATTTAAAAAAAATAAATAAAACAAGAAAACATTAAAATAAATCAATAAATTAATAAATATTACCATTAGAAGGAAGCTTACAAATCAATTACAAGTACAAATAAAAATCAATACTAAAAGTAGATTCAAGAGCTATTGTAGTAATTAGAATACTTAAAATGTTACAAGTCATCCTTTAAAGATAAGAGAATCTATGTCTAATATTTTTAATATTGTAACATATTCATATGCTATTTAAAGAAAAAAAATTAGAGATCTGCCCTGCTCGAATAAGCTTAGTCCTAATAGGGTCCCTTAAATTCGAGCCTTGTAAATTAAGTCCTAAACCTTACAAAAACAAATTGACCTGAGGCTAAGTTTAAAATTAATAGTACTATATTGGTGTGTAATGCCCATTTTTTTGATATAAACTTTTCTTCTTAGAACATTTCATTTACTCACATTTTGTGGGCACTGCGTCATATTAGTTCTTTTCTAGAAATTATCCTGAAATTTTTTTGAAAGCCATATGGTCCCAGAATGGTGTTTTTTAAGAGACATTAAATAGTTGCCATATTAAATAAATAAACAAATGTTCCAGCTTTTTCTAAGGATAATTACGTGGCCTTCTTTAGCACCACTACCTGGAGATATTGGATTTTCCACTCTAGCCAAGCTTTTGCTTTACCTTTCCAGAAATTTCTGGTCCTTGCGTCTATCTTCTCCAGCTGATATATGTTGCTATGATTTGTTTATACATATCAACTCGTCAGTTCACCCCTTCTTGTTTCTTCAACGTCTTGTTTTTTTTCTCTCCCTCTAGTCTCGGTTTCTTCTCTTTTCTGTAACTCTCAAATGGAAGAAAGCTTTTGTAATACTTCTTTCTTTCAGAATACTTCAGTAATTCCGCTTAGTTGATTCTTAAACTTTGGGGTTTCCAATCTGTAGTTTCTCCAAGTATTTGACCAAATCTAGCGTGCTGTCAAGGGAGAAATTCTACAACACTGTTTCAGATTAGGTAGGCTTTCTTACTGACCCCTAGCTTGGTTAACTTAGACCACTGTGGGTTGTATTGTCTTGAAGTATAGTGTTCAATTTAATTGATCTAGTAGCTCAATCTTAGATTTTGGACTGAAAAATTATAAAATGAAACTGTCTTCGTCTCCTTTCTCAGCATATCACTATCTGTTGTGGTCTTAACTTATATTTGCTTCTTTAGAGCATAATACACCCAATTAATTACTACTGAAAGAAAGGAGTTCCTGTAAATTAAAATGGGGTGCCTTTCAGCATTTTAATAATACTATTACTGTATTATGGTGCTTCTGTTTCATGCTTAGTACCCCCATAATATGATTCTAGAATAATTGTTTTCTGAGTATTTAGAATAGTATGGTTAACGTACTTATAGTTTGGAAAAATACAAAATTCATGTTTATGTGTGCTATATAACTTTTAAGGGAACTGTGTTTAAAAAAATCAAATACAAGAATGAGAATTTGAAGTTAATTGATAAATTTTCAAATGGGTACTTTTGTCGTTCATTTCCACCTGAGATATTTTTATTACATATCCAAGTTTTTTTCTCAATTTTCTTTTTCTTAATATAATACACGGTCTTTTCTCGTAGGTTAACATTAATTACTTTTCTTGTTAAAGGCAACATATTTTATAAATTAGATATTCTAACTAGATTGTAATATTGTCATATTGACATTATATCTGACATTTCAACCTAAAATGGATTCCCAAATTCTGGTCCTGTAAACTAGCACAACATCCTTTGTGGTACATGTACCACGTGACTCCTTTGGTCAAAGTCTAATGTTAAAGAAAAGAAGATATCTTGATTACCTTGCGGTTTACAAAATTAATGTGTATTATATTTTTTTTGAAATGAATAATGAGAAATTAGTTATTATAATATTATGTGGTGGAAGCAACTTGCAATTAGATAATATGAGCTGTTGAAATTAAATTGCACACAAAAAAGGGCGTAAGAAATGAGAAGCATAAGGTAGCTCGTGATATGGCAGTTGCTTAATTCCAGAGCTTGATTCAAGAAAATTTTAAATTTGGCAGTACTGATTCCAATTCTTAGTTATTATGGTAGAATGGAAGAGTCTTTAAGATATCCTTCCTAGGGTGTTTAAAGCTTCAATTTTTGGTTCAAGTGAACTTCCAAGGTGAAGGACAAATTTTGTTTCCTTAGCTTGGTGTGACCTAAATTCTCATGAGTGGTATTGCATATTAAGCCTTCCAAAATTAACATGGTGAGTGGAAATTCTATGCTCTTGGTTACAAGAATTTTCTATATCTATATATATATTGCTTATTCTGTCTATAGCAATCAAGCTGAATGGTTCTTAAGGAATGTTCTTCTGATTTCTAAACTTGTGGTATTATTGTTCTTTTATCATGTTAATTATACATGTTTATGAAAGATGTTTGACATATTATGGTTCAAATGAGCATTATTGTTCAAGCATATTTTACAGTGCTAAGTCCCTATTTTTACATGGTTACTAAATTCTCATTATTATATGAAAGTTTACCAGTATTTGATATGAGCATACTATGTCTATTTTATGGACAATGTTACAAGAGTGATTGAATTTACGTGATGAATGAAATGGTTTTTGGATGAACCCTTAGCTACTTACATAGAGAAACCCTAGGTGCCCCTAGCTTATCGAGATGTCCATGGACTACGTTCTGAAGTAGCTCCATCTGTGAGCTTAGCTTCGGATTGGAATATCTGTTATCTGATAAGTGTATCTAACAGGGAGCTATGCTCCGAGTGAAATATCAGTGATCTATAGCTGACTAGGAGCTCTGCTCTGGAAGTGAACATCTGTTACATGTTATCTGTATCAGTAAGAGTTCCTCATATGAAGGAGCAGTGAATTCATCCTTCCGGACGTGCTTTTATTTCATTTGAACATATTTTTTTTTTATAAATATTTCACCATATTAAGTTTGACTTGCTTGATGATCATAATTTGATTTCCGTTTTGGACAAAAGTTTGATATTTACTTGAGACTGAATTTAATTTTTTTGATAGTTCTAGCTTGATTTCATTTTAGTAAAACTATAATATTGATGTGATTCTAGTTTCTTTTCTTGGAATTCAATATACTTTCATATACGCTTACTTATAGTAAATAGATCTAATTTATTTTCAAACTTGTACCCTTGGATAGAGGTTTTTCATCTCACTGAGTCTGTGACTCACCCCTCCCTTATTGTTCTCTAGTGTATACTGCAGGTTTTTCTTGGAAGACGAATGGAGCAACAACCAAGGTCTGAGACAATTGGATTAGATTGTGCATGGTTTAGTATTAATAAAAGTCTTGCATTGATGTTGTTTTGTCATGGTTAAAGTATATGTACATCTGAAGGCTGGTAGGATGTTATCATCTTAGTGGTTTCTTACGCTCGTCACGTGCCTAGGATCGGGTTGTGACATGGTGGTTAGAATGATCTATAAATATATTTAGTCTAACTTAATAAGGTTAGGCTGAACTTAATATTTGAGTTAATGGGCTTAAATCCAAGTTCAACTACTACCTATTTAACTTTAAGGTCAAATTAGACTTAGCCTACTTAGTTTAACCCTTGTCAATTTATTTACTCTTTAAATTTTCATTATATTTATTATTTTCAATTTTTATCATTTATATTTCATATTTTTTCCTATATAAATTCAATTTTTTAATAAATCAAACATGATAAAAAACGTGACTACTAGAACAAAAATGACCTTACTTATAAAGCCATTCAAATTAACTATAAATTATTTTTCTAACATTTTTTTAATTAAGAAATGCTATTTATTTGTAAGAATGGTCATATTCACCCTATCAATTTTTGTATGAAATTTAAACAAAATTTTAATTATATACAAATAAACATAATCAATCCTAAACTTTACTCATATACTCGTGCTAATGCTTAACCTTTACTGATAGGCCTAGAATAGGATAAGCTTAAACCTAAATTTAAGTTCATCGCCAAAAATGAAATTAACAAATTTTAGCTCACTAATGTGGCCTCCTGTTGGATTGAAAACAATAAATCACAAAATTTTTTTTTTTTAAAATGTTTCTGTTGCCCAAGTCTCTTTCAATTATTAAACTTGGTTTTATTACAATTATTGATTTTGATGATGATTGCCATTTTG
>JASKGM010006116.1:0-11440 GCA_034509205.1 Ceratonia siliqua
ACCTTAACCAATCCTAGGGATGGATCTCCTTGATGGTTAGTTGGTATTGTTCTGAATATTTTGCAGTTTAATCATTTGCAAGTTCTTCCTTCCTCTTGTGTTCTGTTCTGATTAAGTGCTTAATTTAATTAGAGTGTGCATGTGATGGTTGTTTAACGATCATGTGTTTAAGAGGTTCTTAAGGAAGTAAACAAAGTAACAAAGCTTTTTGGAACTTGTTTGGCTTGGCTGGAATCTGATTTTAAGTCATTTTACTGATAGATGTTTACTTAACTCATCTAGTAGAAGAGTGATTCAATTCTGGATGGTTGTTCAGTAAAGATTCCATAGGATATTAAAGGCTTCTTGATGTATTCTGAACCAAGCACTTGTGTAGTGATTAAATGAATAAATATTGAGCAAGTAAAGCTGAACATTAAGGCTGGTTTACATCCCCTGGATTGGTGACTTTTCAGTATTTTATCAACTACTGCTTTCAGCACTTTTCATAGAATAAACTTACCACAATTTAACCCCCCCAGTTTTCTAATCTCCTAATATGATAACATGGTCAGAGTAATCCAAAGGTTCCACCCAGTGTTACCAAATACTACAATTAGTGCTATGCTGGTATATTGGACAAAGATGATATAATTTAGTAATCTCGGCAGTTATCACCTAACCAGTTTTTCTAGTTCAATCAGGAATCACTAGTTTTTTGTAAAACGATTTTTAAGGGTGAATTGGACTGGCTAGGGCTCCAGTTCTCTGTCAAACTGGTTGAACTAGCTGGGTTGGTTCGTTTTTCACAACCATGGTTATATAAATTATAATCTCCATTATTTATTTGATATTTCATTGTTTTATTTAATAACTAAAATAATTTGGAGCTTTCCCATTGGCCAATAAATAGTGTACTTGGATTCAAATTATAATAATAAATTTTTAAACATTTTAAATTTCCTCATCCACTTAGTTTTTTAGTGTATGTAGGTCACCTTAAGAATCATGACTCTTCACAATTCTAATCATTCTACACTTTGACTTTTTCTTCTGAGAATAATTGAAAGCAAATCACATTTGAATTCTAAGATGGTTTAACATTAATCATAGTCTTCTAGGAGTTCGACTTGTCTCAAAATTTCAACTAAGACAACGATTGTCTTAACTAGAAAACACGTGTCTTAATTAAGACATCCCTTGCCTAATTAAGGCAACTCTTCTCTTAATCAAAACAAGTAATGTAATAATTATTTTTCTTTTTAAGACAATATTTTTCTTAATTAAGACAAGTAACTCAAGCACATTTAGGATAACTCTTGTCTAAAAAAATGTTATCCAAAAATGAGACGACTTTTGTCTCTTTTAGGGCACACAAAAATGTTGTCCAAAAATGAGACATACAAAAATGATGAGGCAACTCTTGTCTCTTTTTAAGACACATTTTGTTCACTTAAGACTACTCTTGTCTTAAGACAAGTTTTGTTTAAATTAAGACAACTTTTATGTTAATTAACACAAGCCCTAAAACATTAAATGCCATCATAAAATTTCACCAAAATTGTTCTCCTAGCTTAAATGGATTGAATTCTACAAAGCTAGATAGGGAATCCGTTTGGACATAGGAATTTCAAGCTCCAATGAACTTAGGATTATCTTAATTTCATTAAGACAACTCAAGTTCATTAACCATGAAATCATTCGACCATAACTTCATGGTTGCACTCTTGAAAAACTTAAAATTATGAAAAGCCAATATCTAATATTGGTTGTCCAATTGTAAACCATGTGTTTATGAAGCATCATAGCTATCCATTGACATAAGGTAAATTTACTGTTTTACCTCTCATGTCAATTTTGTCCGTAGTCTTATATTTCATCTGATAAGTGATCACATACTTTTAGAACATGTCTAAAAGGTATCAAGAAATAATGAATAGCTAATTCATCATTCACTGTGTTAAGTTTGTCACATATCTTCTTAACATCACTAGAATTGATGTTTGTACTATGAACTTTATTTCTTGGATACATGTTCCCTGATGTTCATTCCAATTATAATCCTAACATACAGAATCTTGACCAACGTGATACGATGGTCCTACCCTTAATATATGAAAGACTATAGAGGACTTAAACACGAGTCTACATTCCTTCAAGATTTTGGTTCTGTCATAAGCAAGTGCATAGGTGTGAGTTCAAGTTCATAGTAACAATATTAATTTGAGCTTGATTTTTCACTTGATTTCTATTCATATAACAGTGTCAATACCTGAAGTCAACTACTTCAATGGTTTGTGATTCACCATTTCCTTATAGGAGAATTTTAATTCTTCAATAGAGGTCATATAGACATTGCAATCTTCATTGAATAGAGTGACCAACTCTATTAGTGACTCTGAATAATCTTTTTGATTCATCCAAAGATACATATTTCCCTTGTATAACCTTTATGCAAATGTATCTTGGTTCATTTAGAATCTTGGTAACTTAATAGCTAGAATACAAAGTTTGCATAAATAAACTCTTTATTTAATTAAAAATTATATTCGCAACATGTCAACTATTACATGGTTTAGGAATAAACTTGCCTTCTAAGGCATCATATTCCTAACAAGGGTAATGCATAAAACAAAGATGTGGAAGAAGGTATGATTTTCCAAAATAATTAATGAAAGCAAGTTGAGTATTTGAAGTAAGACTTACAGTGAGAGTAACATAGTTAGGACAAAAGCAATGGTGGATTGAGTCACAAGTTAAAAGTTTGAAACTAAGAAGGGAATGTTAGAGGAAAAATATAAGGTGACCCCCCAGGGCTACATCTAAAAAGTGAGCTAGTGTGCTAGTTATGGTAAGATGAAGAATATGAAGTCAGAAAGGTTAAATCAAAGGAATTATAGAAAAATGCAAGTGAAATAGTGGACAAAAGGACGCAGAAGGGGGTCCCAAGGTTGTAGGCAAAGAAGGGATGGGTGTTGAAATAAGAAAATGAAACGCTTGTTATGGTTGGAAAACTCGAAGTAAGGAATTCAAATGCAATTAGTGCACCAGGGGATGTAGGAAGTGATTTTCAGCAAACCAAGGACATCACCATGACCAAAATGGATAAGGATAGTCTTTGGAGAAGTTTGTGAAACATTAGGGGTGGAATGGACAATGTAGTTGACCGCACCCTAACACGCGATCAACAACACCAATTGGCTCAACAAAAGAAATGAAAGGGTTATTCCCCTCTCCTTTGCTTAATAATTTTCAAACCATTTTGTCTCCAAAGTCTTCGTGGTAGTTACTCGAAGAGGTATATAGTAGGAAATTTCATTTTGATTGGTGCGAACTTTCTTGTAGGTATCCCAAATCTATGTGGACATATTTTAGTAAGGAAACCAATGCATTCCAAGGATTTGAAGTGTTTCCTTTTAAGTGGTGGCCAGGAGGAGGAATTTTGAACAAGGGGAATTAGCTAACAAGAGTTTTAAATATCGAATAAGAAACCTTATGTAATATAACCAAGAGATGAAAAATGAATTAACACTGCAAAATGATACTAGGCAATGAAGGTGAAAAACATAAGTAACTAATTGGAAGAGATATCCCTGAACAAAGAATGATCAATGAAGTTTGACACACAATAAAGGATTGGGCAATAATGATGATAAGGACAATTACGAAAAGTAAACGTTTGAAAATCTGCAAGTGAATGAAAATAAGGAGGTAAGATGTTAACTTGATAGGGAACATTGATCGAAGGGAATAATATTATAGTAGTAAATAAAATCTAAAAGTCAATATTAGGCAAATGCAATAAGACATGAAAGCAAGTGCACTAGTAAGTCAAAGTGAACAATGTTATTATAATGCTAAATACTAGCCTACAAAAGCAAATTTGGTATGACACGATGCTTTTAATTGAGTGAATTTTGTACAAAAAATAAATTATGGATATTAAGCACTCATCTGGGAAAGAAAATTAAGGGTAATAATTAAATGAGAAGTGATGTGGTGGCTAAATATTTAGTAGTAATGAATTTAAGAATATATGAAAGAAAGTGCAGTAAAGTTTTGTAAATGATCAAGATAAGTGAACAATTAGCCAATAAGTGGGTTCATAGGGAATGGATGGAAAATATAGTAGGAGAGGAGGAAAGGATCAAGCTAGGTGCAATCACCCAAAGTGAGGAGAAAATTAAGAAGATGATTGCTAAATCTTTTAGAATTAGGATGAGGTAGTGGAATTATGAAAGGGTTGTTATAGCATGAAGTTAAGTCATACCATGTGTTTATTCTATCGATAATATGAGGCACAAGAAGTAATGGTTAGAATATTACCTAGTGTCAAAGTAAAATAAAGTTTCAATGTAAGATGATTAACTAAAGTGGTAATGGCATGGATAAGGCGATAAGGAAAATAACTGCAAAGCTCATTGGAAGTGGAAGAGAAGTATGATATGGAACTGGAATGCAAACTTAAATGTTATGTAAACATTGATAGTTCAACAAGAGCATAAAAGAATGGGTTAATGCCAAGCAATCAAATAGGAATAATTTGTGTATAAATTAAAAACCAATAGTACAAAAGGGAAGAAATATCAGTGAATAAACTAAGTGAATAGTATCTATAAATTTGCTAAAGTACTAGAAGTACAAAGTAAAAGGTGGCAATTGATAAGTTAAGGTAGATCCAAGGTGCAATTGACTTAATGTTAAAATAAAGAGCAGGACCAAGATAATTAATAATGAAAGAGTAAGTCAAAGGGTGAAAAACTTATGCTATAATGCCATGAATGATGAGATGGATTCTATAGCAAATAATCGAGTTTGGGATCTTGTTGAGTTGCTTAATGAGATGAAGACCATTGGTTGGAAATGGGTCTTTAAAACCAAGAAAGATTCATTAGATAGTATTGAGAAATACAAGGCTAGACTCATTGCCAAAAGATTCACACAAAAGGAAATAATTGACTATAGATAGACGTTCTCTCCTGTCTCTATAAAAGACTATTCTTATCATTATGGCATTAGTTGCATATTTTAACTTAGATTTACATCAATTGGATGTAAAAACAACCTTCTGATGTGGAAATTTTAAATACTCACAAGTGCACAAATCACAAATAATGTAGCGATAAGTTTATCCCGATGTCGATCTCTCAAGGAATTGCAATGGTTTAAATTCTTATTTATTTTCTTTAAAAACTAAATTTACTAAACACAAAATAAAATAAAATCCTAAGTGAACAAAAACAAAATAAAAGAAGACGAAATAAAATAAAATGAACAAAATAAAATCCTAAACACTTAACCAAATTATTACGAATGCTCAAAATTAATTAAACTCACCAAACATGAAAAATGCAAATAATAAATGAAACTGAATTAAACTCTAATGAACCTAATGGGGGTTTATGGTGTGTTCCCAAGTGAGAAACTTCAAATCTCAGCAATGAAGCATAGACTCACTAATACATCCTTATAGTATAGGGGCAATTATTTTTTTTTTTAGAGCAAGGGTCGTTCTCCCTCAAAGGATTGGGTTTAGTTGATTAATTACTAATGAAATTAATAAATCAATACTTAAAATGTAAAAGGGGTTTTTGTTGAGAACAAAGGTATTTAAAATAAAGGTAAATGTAAATATAAGCAATGTAACCAATGAACACAATAAACAAGAAAATTAGAATAAAATGAGAAATATGGTTAAGAATTCACTCTTCTCCAATGGACACTAGCAAGTGATCATATACAACCACTCATTATAATTACAAACATGACAAGGTTCCCAATTCTCTATCCTAATTACGAATCATAGATAAAAACAAGCTCTGTTATCTCAATATTTCCTTAGTTATTCGGTTAATAAAAGAACGCTCCCTACTTACTCCCAATTCAATGAATAACCTAGTAAAGTCTTAATAAATTTAATCCAATGAAAGCTTTAAGATGAGAAATATAGGTCAATATAGGTAACAATCTCAAATGCTTAGACTATTTAACTTTTGTTATGATCCACATCATAGTTCTTAAGGACTTGGCCATCCTTAATCACTACAAATTGTTACTTGTGAATAAGAGAATCAAACTATTACGTATTCAATCCTTTATCCTAGCATTAGATGATTATTTAGCTTATTTAGTTAGCCACCCAAACAAAACCAAGAACTAATAATGAATAAATCAAGTAAAAGAACATAAATAATTATTCAAAAGAAGTTGGATACATTATCAATGGATTTAATCAGAAAATCATGTCCAAGGCATTGAGTTCACCCTTAACCAAGGGGATTCAGCCTTCTAACATTAGAAAATTACTCAATACAACATTTAAATCCATAAAAACAATAAAAGATATAAAGAGAATGAAGAAAAGATGAAGAAAGAACTCTTTAAAAACTCCACGCTGATGAATCTTCTCCAAAATCCCTTCCTTTTTTCCTTCCTCTTGCTCTCCTCCTCTCTTCTAAGTCTTCTCCCAAACTTCCCATGTGTTAGAATTGTGTTATGAAGTGAGAAAATCATGTTTTAAATGAATTAGCGCGTGTAGGGACTGTTGCTCTGGCTTCTGAGTGCTATAGTACCCAGCCCTCAAAATAATTTGGGGAAGTTAGATAGTGGGTGTCGCAACCATGGCTAGTGGGTGCCACAATGTCCACTTATGATGATGCACGAATGGCGGCGTTGGCTCACCAACATCGCAGCGTCATGATTTGGAGAGAAATTCTTCAGTTTCTGAGCGCTGCAATGCTAGGGCACTGAAATATCAAGTTTGAAGCTATTTTTCTTCACTTTTGACCAATGAGGAGCTCAAGAATAGGCGATGGGGCATTGGAATTTCTAACTTAGACCCAAAAATAAGGATTTTAAACTCTTTTCCACCTAGACCTGCTTCCAAGTTGTTTCAAAGGATGCCTAACTTGAATCACTTCTTCTCATGATAGAATTCCCACTTCAAAACACTTACAAAACATAAAACAAAGCTAAGAATACAAGAAACTCAAGAATGAAGCAATTAAATGCAAGAGAATTCAACATAAAAACATGGCAAAATAAGCACTTAGCAAATTCCCTCACACTTAACCCTTGCTTGTTCTCAAGCAAACTAAAACAACAAACATAACAAACTAAACAACAAGGAACTCAATATGCTCTTGCTAGCTCTTCACACTTGCATTTCACCAAATCCATTAAGTCAATAATCAAAGGATCAAGGAAACATCTCAAAATTCTTTAAAGAATTCATGGAATAAATTATCATTCATTAATCATCTAATCAAGTGTGTGTGTGAGCACCCTACACTTTGGAAATCCAAAATTCCATATGCAAGCAAGCAACACTTACAAACCACCTTTTATTTTAATTTTGTTCTCTTTCTTTTTCATTTTGATAGCTAGTATTAGGATGTGGATCATCTTTTGACGTGAGGATTTCATATTTTTGGTACAACCCCTAATTACTCAGTAAATCACAATCACTAGCATTCTTTGTATGCACATAATCCAAGTACCGTTTGACATGGATGCCCTTCACTTTTGGTGTAAGCATGTAGTTACTAAGTACATAAAATGATCGAAGCATAGCCTTACCTTTATTTTCTTTTGTTTTTCTTTTCATTTTCAACTTAAGGCAAAAATCTTCTGCTTTTATGCATACAAATTTTCCATAATTACAAAGCATAAGGTGTAAGTGTACTAAAGGTTTGATATGATGGTCATGAATCACAAAGTACTCAAAGAACTAATTGAAAATTTTTCAAAATTTTCTCAATTCCAAAATAGCTACTTCACATTGCCAAGAGCCAACAAAGAGCATAAAAGTCCACACAAAACCTAAAGTCTCCCCTACACTTAGCTCTTACATTGTCCTCAATGTAAGTCTAAATAACTCAGATATCAAAACCATGCATGAGAGAAAAAAAATAACAAATAAAGAAAGCAATGAACATCATGAAATGAAAGAGAGTCAGAAAGATCTCATCTGATTGGATTGGAGAGCTCTCTTTCCTTAAAGTTGCCTCTCGGGAATGCTTGGTTTATTGTCTTTAGCCTGACACAGATCTACAAGGTCACTTTTCACTTTAATCGGCTTTTTGAAGGGGTAAGGTGTCAATATCCTCTGTAAAGAAATTCTCATATTAAGGCTTCAAGCAATGCCCATTCACTTTGAATACCTTTCCAGTGATAAAGTTGTGAATTTCTACTGCACCATGGTTGAAGACATTAGTAACAAAAAATGTGCCCATCTAGTGGGACCTCAACTTACTAGGAAACAACTTCAAGTGGGAATGATATAAAAGAACTTTTTGTCCCACATTAAAATGTTTCCTAAAGATGTTTTGGTCATGAAAGGCCTTTGTTTTTGTTTTGTAAAGATTTAAACTTTCATAGGACTCATTTATGAGTTCCTTCAGTTCTCATAATTGAAGCTTTCTATGAGTTCTCACCTGATCCAACTCCATACTAATTGTTTAATAGCCCAATAGCCTTATATTCTAATTCAACTGGTAGATGGCATGGCTTACCATAGACTAAACGATAGGGCGACATACCAATAGGTGTCTTGAAAGCTACCTATAATGCATCACTAAGCATCAAACTTCAATCTTTCCTAGGTGGGTTGACGGTTTTCTCAATTATGGATTTTACCTCTCTATTAGACACTTCCTCATATCCACTGGTTAGCGGGGGCTAAGAAGTGGACATTTGATGGGTAATGTTGTATTTTCTTAACAAAGCTTCCATAGATCGGTTACAAAAGTGAGTTCCCTGATCACTGATAATTGCTTTGGGGGTGCCAAACCTAGTAAACATTTGGGACGTGACAAAATTTATAATAACTTTAGCATTATCAGTTTGGGTGGCTTTAGCTTCCACCAATTTAGAAATATAATCAATTGCAAGAACTATATATAGATTTCCAAAGGAAGGAGAGAAAGGTCCCATGAAATCAATACCCTATACATAAAATATTTCAATAATTAAAATATGGTTTTTACACATTTGATTTCTACACCTTATGGTACCTGTCCTTTGATATCACAAACCTTGTAGAAGTTGTAAGAGTTCTTGAACAACAAAGGGTAATAAAAATCACAGTCTAACACTTTAAGAGCCATCCTCCTGGCTCTAAAGTGTCCTTCACAAGCATATAGGTGGCAAAAAGTTAGTATAAAATGAAATTCAGATTTAGGAACATATATTCTTACCACTTGATTCAAACAATGCTTCAAAAGATATGGATCATCCCACATATAGTGCTGAGCATTGCTCTTCATTTTTGCTCTTTGGGCCTTGGTCAAGTATTGTGGTATGGTTCTAATGGTAAGATAATTGACTGTCTGCATACCACTGAGTAATCATACTTACAGAGAGTAGTTATTCATAAGAAAATTATTCGTGCAGTGGTAATGCTTCCTCATCTTGCACTAGCCACCTTAGGTGATCCACTATTAAGTTCTCACTTTCTTTCTTGTATTTGATTTCTAAGTCAAATTCTTGTAGGAGGAGCAACCATCTGATTAACCTTTGCTTAACGCCCTTCTTGGTCAGCAAATACTGCAAGGCTGCATGATCAGAAAAAATACTTACTTTAGTGCCTAGCAGATATGATCTATATTTTTCCAAGGCAAAAATAACAGCAAGAAGTTCTTTCTCAGTTGTTGAATAGTTTAGTTTAGCATCATTCAAAGTGCAGGAGGCATAATATATTGTGTGAAGTGCTCTTCTATCCCTCTGGCCCAACACAACTCCAGTGGCATAGTCTATAGCATCACATATGATCTCAAATGGTAGATTTCAATCTAGTGGTCGGATCACTAGAGCCTAAGTCAAATCCTCCTTCAATTTGGCAAAAGTAACTTTGCACTTATCATCAAATATAAATGTTGCTTCTTTTTGCAGCAATTTATATAGGGGCAATGCAATACGGGATAAGTCTTTAATAAACCTACGATAAAACCCTGCAAGACCTAGAAAAGCATGCACTTCTTGCACACTAGTGGGGAAAGGTAAAGAGAGAACAAGTTCTATCTAAGATTTGTTTACCTCAATCCCTCTAGCAGATACCACATGCCTTAAAACTATCCCTTGATTAACCATGAAATGACATTTTTCCTAATTTAACACTAAGTTAGTCTTTATGCATCATTTAAGCACAAGTGACAAAATTTTAAGGTATATATCAAAGGAATCTCCATAAACGATAAAATCAGCCATAAAGACCTCAATGATGTTTTCAATATAATTAGAAAATAAACTCACCATGCACCACTGAAATGTAGCAGGTGTATTGCAAAGGTTGAATGGCATACGCCTGTAAGCAAATATGCCAAATGGGTATGTGAATGTAGTCTTCTCACGGTCTTTTGGAGCCATAATAATTTGGTTGTACCCTAAATAGCCATCAAGAAAGCAATAGTTAGCATCATTAGCTCACCTCTCAAGCATTTTATCAATAAAAGGGAGATGGAAGTGGTTTTTGCATGTTTTTTAGTAGAGTTTTCTATAATCAATGCAAACACAACATCCGATTTATACTCGGGTGAGGACAAGCTCATTGTCCTCATTCATGACTACGGTGATGCCTGATTTTTTTAGGTACTACTTATACCGAGCTCACCTACTTACTATCAAATATTGGGTATATGATCCCAACATTAAGGAGCTTTAGTATCTCCTTTTTAACCACCTTTATCATGGGAGGATTAAGACAACATTGTGTATCTCTACTTGGTTTTGACTCATCTTATAATAATATTGGTGCATGCATGTTGAGGGGGTAATCCCTTTGATGTCGGTTATGGTCTAACCAATATCTTCTTGAAGCTTAGTGAAGCCCTTTGCTATGATCACCAATAATGTGTCCTCTTCACTTTGGAACATGTAATTTAGGTGGTTTAGTAATGGTTTTAATTCCAACTTAGGTGGCTGCATAGTTGAAAGAAGAAGCTTCTCATCCATTAAAGGTAATTTAATAAAAGAAGCATTAAAAGTTTCAGAGATTTTTGGCAAAGTTTGTAATGCTACCACTGATTCATAAACTTATCCAGCCACAACTAACTCCTTGGTGGTTTCTTCAAAGTCATTATAATCCAGATGGTTGGTAATGACTACCTCTAAATCTTCCAAGCCAAGAAAATTCAGACTCTTTTGGATAGGGAATCTAAAATATCTACCACAAAAACAGAATTACAATAAGTTAAATACTTCATTGCCTTAAAGATAGGAAATTTTATTTCCTCACCATCAAACTCTAGTGTGATAGTCCTAGCAGGAATATCAATCTTTACCCGATGTCACAACGTGACGGATGGGGAAAATACCACCGTCATGACCCTAATGGCAATAAAAAAAAAATACAGAGATAAAAATTGGAGTCGCCACCAATTAATTACAAGGATAATTGGGATCCTTTTAAAATCCAAAAACTGGCCCTTGAAACCAGAGGATGGGTTCGGGAGTCTAATTACGT
>JASKGM010006117.1:0-11440 GCA_034509205.1 Ceratonia siliqua
AGTTTGAGTAGTTTCACAATTATTTATTAATTTATTTATTAATTATATTTTATTCAATAAATTATAATTAAATAAATATTCATATTCCATGTATATAAAATAATTTTTTATACTTTAAAAACAATAAAAAACTAGAAAGTTGTTACATATCTACTCACTAATTTTTTAAGTTAAAATTCTATATAAAAGACTCTAAAGAGACAAATTCTTTGACAAGGTGAAAACCATATATAATAGTATAAATTAATTGTATTTGTAATTTTTAAAGTGTTATTAGGATATAACTATTCTAAAAATACTAACATTTATCTCCTATTTAAAAAGAATAATGAAATAAAACATAATTATCCCATAAAAAATCACATTTTCAGTTTTTAGGGATAGTTGGATAGTAAAAACTATCTATTATTTGTTTTTATAATTAAAAATTTAAGTATAGTGATTTATTATAAACTAGTGGAGAGTTATGTGGTTTGGAAATTATCTATTATTTCTAAATTTTTAAAATAAAAATAAAAATAAGTATAATTAGTGAACAGTATTTTAAATTTAGAAAATAATTATAAATTTTTATTTTAAAAATAAAATATGTCATAAAAATTAATTGTATAAAATTTTAGAATAATTTAATTTTCCTAATTAATAAATAACAAATTGATTGAGTGTCAAATAATCACATTTAAAATTTAATAACCATATTTTAAATTGTAGGTATGATTATTGAAAGTGAAAATGTGTATCTATATATATATATATATATATATATCCTAAAAAATATTAAAAAAAAAATTTACTCTACTTCTATTCTTTTACTCTACATAGCATTAAACAGAAATATTTCATAAGAAACAATATTTAAAAATAATAAATTAATTTTAAAGATAATAAAACTATCATGTTAATTTTATAAGTTCGGAATAATTATGAGTATATTAGCATTAATTGAGCGTATATATGAATAAACAATAGCACTGTGAACTAATCGAATATTGTACTTATTATATAAAAGGATAAAAACTATTTAAGAATATTTTTAAAGTGTATTAATATAGTTAATTAAGATGGAGTATTGGAAGTGCCAATAATTCTATCATAGTTAAAACGAATAGGTTTAATTAAAATTCTAGTCGCTATAGTTGAACTTTTTATGGATTTTTAATTAGGTCGTTACAGTTTTTTTTTTTCTTTCAATTGAGTTCTTATATTTTCATTTATCTCCAATTAAGTCCCTTTTTTCCACATCCATTATACGATTGTCAATATTTTTGTTGACTAGAATAACATAATACTAATGTGTGTGTGCCTAATAATTGCCATGTTTTTCAGTTTAATACCTACACTTTGACTTGTTTTAAATTTAGTCTCTACTCAATATGGGTTTAGAGTTTATGATTTAGAATTTCGGATTTGTTATTTATGATTTAGGGTTAAGGTTTAGTTTTTAGTATTTAATGTTTAGTTTTTAGGGTTTAAGGTTTAGGGTATAGAGTTCATGATTTAGTGTTTATTGTTTAGTGTTTAGGGTTTAATGTTTAGGGTTAGGATTTAGTGTTCAAGGTTTAATGTTTAAGGTTTAGAGTTTATGGTGTCGTGTTTATTGTTTAGTTCTTACTATTTATTGTTTAGTGTTTAGGGTCTAGGTTTAGTGTTTTGTGTTTTGTGTTTACAGTAGGGTTTAATGTTATGGTTTTAGGGTTTAAGGTTTACTGTTTAGGATTTAGGGCCTACGATACAGGATCTAGTGTCTAGGGTTTAAGGTTTAGACTTCAGAATTGAGTGTTTAATTAGTGTTTAGGGTTTAGGTTTAGTTGTTAGGTGTTTATTATTTGGGGTTTAGGTTTAGTTGTTATGGTTTAGGGTTTCGTAGTTAGGGTTCAAGGTTTGAGGGTTTAGAGTTTTGGGTTTAGCATATAAGATTTATGGTTTAGGTTTTCATGTAGGGATTAAATTGAAAACATAGGAAAGTGTAAGGGCTAGATACAAACTATGGAATGGTTTAACTAGGCACACCCAAATGACATGTTAGCCTTCGTTATCTTAATTATCAAAAAGTTGATAGTGTTATAACTGATATGGATGGTCGGGACTAACTTAAAAACTGAATGAAAGTATAAGAACTCTGTTAAGACTTATCTTCTAAATAGGGTAGTGTTTTAATTAGATTAGTTTTTTAGTTTCATTAGTTTCCATGCCTTTTTATCTGTAGGAGTTTATCTTGTTGTTGAACTCTATTTCTAGTAATATAAATAAAGGAAGGTATAAGGGCTAAGGGTATGGGTTTTACTTTAGCCTCTAAACCTTTGTTTAACCCTACATTTCAACATGGTAGTAGAGCCTAGTGAGAGAGAGTTCTAAGTTAAAACTTAAGAGGTTGTGTAGTTTCCATGGCTGGAGCTGAGCCAATCACTTCGTTGGTGGAGCTCTAGCCTTTTTTTCTAGTAGAAGATCTATAGATTTCTGGTGATAGAAAATTTCTAGCAGTCCTCTGATGAATTTTTTGGCTAGTATCTAATTTTCTAGTTGTCCTATAAATTTTCTTGCAATTTTCTGGTAACCTTCTGAGTGTTCATATCTTGCAGTTCTTCGACCATTTTCTTCGACTAGGCAAAATTCCAGCCATTCTTCCCGTTGTGCATTATACCAGTGAAATTTTTCTACCATTTTTGTGCTACCCTAGCTTATATGTTGTCTCAATTTTTTGTCATATCACTTCTGGCTAAATATGAGACTATTTCTCCAAAGCTTTGATGTTTTCGTTTGTGGTGTACAATTTGATTAAGGTTGCTGTCATTTTGGGTTCTATTTATGTCTACTGTGGAGTTTTTGTTTCTAAGATATTGCAAGTGTTATTGTCTGTGGTTGGTTTCTCCTAGAGCTTATTGCTTAAGGGGACTAAGTGCTAGTTGTTCCAAAGAAAAAAGTTCATTAAAGTTGTTTTTTGGTAAAGCTCATGATTGTTTGATTGAGTTATCATGGTTACACTGAAAATTGTTGGTTATTGATGTGGCTAGTTGTCACAAGTTTATGTTTGTGGCCATTGTTCGATTGCAAGTTAAAGTTTATGGTTGTTAGACTAAAAGTTTTGAAGACTTTGGCACTAGTAAGAGAGTTGAGTTATTGGGTGCCAACAACCCAAGTAGTATAGATCAGCTAGAAGAAGATAAAGGGAATTACTTAGGACAAGTAGGTCGAAGACTTATGGGAGCTATGTCATTGTGTTAAACGATGTGACCAAGGAAAGTAGTTGTGAGAATGTTGAGGGGGCTACTCAAGGGAAGTAAGTTGAAGATTTCTGCAAGTTGTTTGTCTACCAAGGACATATTCCAAAAAAGTTTTAGTTGTTGCTAGTTGTTTAAGTTCTTCAATGATTGAATTATTTTTTTTATTGGGTCTTATTTGTAACAAGTTGAAGTTTGTATAATCTTCAGCTTAAGGGGGAGTGTTAAAAGTTATCTTCTAATTAGGATAGTCTTCTAATTATATTAGTCTTTCAGTTTCATTAGTTTTCATGTCTTAGTCGATCTTTAGGACTTTATCTTGTAGTTAAACTATATTTCTAGTAATATAAATAAAGGAAGGTACAAGGGCTAAGAGTACGGTTTTTACTTTACTGTCTAAACCTTTGTTTTAACCTTAAATTTCAACAAATTAACTCAATTGAAGGAAAAGAAAACTACAGGAACTTAGTTTAAAATCGGGTGAAACTATAGAAACTAAAAGTATAATTAAACCAAAATAATAATTAAATTAACACAACAAGACAACATTTTGTTATAAATTTTAGACATTTCATCTAAAAATGGTGGAGGAATGGTCCTTTCTTGAGTATTTCTCATACAATGCATGAAAAATATGAGTATGCAGATGCCTTTGTAACTTTGGTCTATAATTGCACTTGAGGTTTGTATATTTTGAATTTGATTCCCATTGAACTCTAGCCTATTTTGTAGAATTCAGTCCCTTTTTACAAGAATTGCTATTATGCTAAAGAGGCATTTGAGTTACCATTATCTTTGTTTTAGTATCTTCGATAATTCACGCCATCCAAGATGCCTATGTTTAATGCACTGTTATCTAAGATGTTCGATATCATCTAACATACCAAGGTGTGACGGAATGACACCATTTTGGGTGGTGTCTCATACTACACAAAAACCCTGGGGATCCGTATCTCACATGGTATGTAATACCGTGGTATCCAATATACTATGGTATGTAAGATAACAATATACCAAACGCCTCTAAGATGTCTTACATTAACCAAACCTATTTTTACACACATTTCAGCTATTGATTGTTTGCCAAAGCAAATTTTGGTACCTAAAACTTTTATATGTATGTGTCACCCACTGATATTTCTACGAGTTAGTTAAAATCCAAGTTATCATATTTAGCTTTTATGAAAACTAATTCAAACTTTGTTTTAGATCATTCTATCCTTTAGTTTTGATAAATGAAGAATAAGTACATAACATGCATCTCATTCATTAATATTTCTCTTAATCATACAATCTGTATTGATTCTTTTGTTAGATTGCCATAGTTTAAATGGCAGAGGTTGGAATATCAGTTGCAGCTAAACTTGCAGAGTATTTGGTGCAACAAATTATAAGTGAACAATGGTATTTCTTTTGTGGAGCTAAAATCACAAGACATCTTCAATCTGAAAAGGAGAAGCTAACATCAACACGAGAAAATTTGGAGAAACTTGTTGAAGAAGCCCTTAACAGAACCGAAAAAATCAATAATGCTGTTGAGAAGTGGCTGGAAGAAGAGAAAACTGTCATTGTAGAGGTGGAGAATTTGGAACAAGAGTTGAAGGCAAACAATGGCTGTTTTCAAGGGTGGTTTCCTAATTGGAAGAGATATTGTATATGTAAAGAAATGGCAAAGAAAATGGAGAAAATGATACAGCTGAATACAAACAGGGAATTTAACCCATTTTCGTACTGTGCTACACTTCCAGATATAGAGTATTTTTCTTCTGGAAATTTTATGTATTTCAAGTCTACAAAGTTGGCGTCAGATGAACTTTTGGAGGCATTGAAAGATGATAATAACTCTATGATTGGATTATATGGTATGGGAGGTTCAGGAAAAACAACCTTGGCAAAAGAGGTGGGAAAGAAAGCCAAGGAAGCAAAGCTTTTTAATCGTGTTATATTTACCACAGTGTCTCAAACTCTCAATGTCAAGAGGATCCAACAAGAAATTGCTGACTTGTTGGGTCTAAAGATTGATTTTGATGAAAGTGAAGCTGGAAGAGCAAGAAAAGTATCATTGAGATTACAAAGAGGGGAACGAATTCTTGTGATCTTGGATGATGTTTGGGCAAAGATCAACCTTGAGGATATAGGAATTACTTTTTATGAAAATCAAAATAGCTTCAAGGTCCTTCTAACCACTCGTCGTTTACAAGTATGTACTTTGATGCATTGTCAAAAGAAAATCCCATTAAATCTCTTATATGAAGATGAAGCTTTGACTTTGTTCCAGAAGCATGCAGGTATAGATGACAAATTCTTTAAGCTATTAAATGGTTTGGCCCAAGTTGTTGCTAGAGAATGTAAAGGACTACATATTGCAATTGAAGCTGTGGGGACATCCTTAAAAGGAAAATCTGTCGATGAGTGGAAGGTAGCATTAGATAGACTAAAGAATTCAAAACCTGTTGATGTGGAAGATGGTGTTAGAGATGCTTTCACTTGTCTTCAATTAAGTTATAATTATTTGAGAAGCAAAGAAGTAAAGTTGCTTTTCTTGATATGCAGCATGTTTCCAGAAGATCATGATATCTCTATTGAAGATTTGTTTAGATACGGAATAGGGTTAGGTCTATACGGGGAAGTGGACTCCTTTGAAATAGCAAGGAGCCAAGTGAATGTTGGTATAAAAAATCTCATAAGTTCTTGTTTGTTAATGCATTCTGAGAAAAAGAAAGACCATGTGAAAATGCATGATATGGTTCGTGATGTAGCTTTGTGGTTAGCATCAAAAGAGGATCTTCCCATTCTTGTTAATCTTGAATAACAATCAAACATGTTGGCAGATGATAGAGCTTTCAAAAATTGTTATGCTATATCTTCATACAACGAGGAAATTTATCAAATTCCTCACCAATTGGATGCTCCAAAGCTTGAGATTCTAGTACTAAATACTTCATACAACTTGCAATCATCTTATGCTTCTTTTGAAGGTGTGAACAGGATCAAGGTTATGGCTATAGCTGCTGTAAATTATATTAAAGCTCCGTATGCATCACTCCCACAATCAACCTGGTTGTTGACTAATCTTCGAACTTTGTGCTTGGTAAATTGGCATTTAGATGACATATCTTCTGTGGCAAGTCTAACAAGACTTGAGATACTTGATTTACGAGGTTGTTACGTCAAACTGCCTCATGGAATTGAAAAACTCAATAAATTGAAATTGCTGGATTTGTCATGGAGCCACATTGAATATAGTAATTGTTATGAAGTAATAAGCAGGTGCTCACAACTACAAGAGTTGTATGTTTTTGGAGCCTACTGTGGATCTTTTGTTACTGCTAAACGTTTTCCGGTTACTAAATTGCAAAGGTATGCATTAGAAATTGGGAAGTTTACACGATCTAAAAATATCTTCCCTCGGCATTTAAGTAGCAAGCGAAGTTTATACTTAGGAGAGCTGAACATCTCTACCTCTCATGTGTTTGTCAAGGATCTTCTACAAAGAGCAGAGGATGTTTATTTGGGTTGTCTTCAAGGAGGCTGCAAAAGTATAATTCCAGATTTCGTTCAAGCCGTAGGAGATATGAATGAGTTGAATAAACTTTGGCTTGATTCATGTTCAGAGATAGAATGTCTCTTTAATACAGGGTCTGATTCTTTTCAAGTTGATGCTGTGTTCCCCATATTGATCAAGTTAGTCCTAGAAAACATGGACAATTTGAGTGAAATATGTTGTGGTCCACCTCTGCTTTTCTTCTTCGAGAATTTAGAAGAGCTTCATATAAATCGCAACGTCCAATTGCACAAAATATTTCCAGGGGAATGCAACTTATTGAATCTTAAGATCCTAAAAATAGAATATTGTCCAATGTTGATGACATCACTCTTCCCCTTGTCTATTGCCCGAACCCTAGTACTTCTACAAGAGCTAACTATAAAAGAATGCTGCCAACTGAAATGTCTAGTAACAAATGAAGGAGAGGAGATAATTCCAGATAACGCTGGCTTGATGTTCCCCAAATTGGAGATTTTGTCCATCGGTTCATGCCAAAATTTAGAATTCATATTCTCAATCTCTTGTTCACAAGGCCTTAAGCAACTACAGGAGATAAGTATAGCTGATGCTTTCGAGATAAAATATGTGTTTGGTCAACATGATCATGAAGGTCAATCAGATCAAATCGAGATTCTACTTCCCATTCTAAAAGTACTCAGACTTGATGGCCTCCCAAATCTTCTTAGCATTTGCCCAGAAAACACTTATTCAAGGTGGCCATCTCTGGCGGAACTGAAATGGGTAAATTGTCCAAAATTGGCCTTTTCATGTATGAATATCATGGATTGTTCAGAATTGAGACAACCACATCCAAATAAGGTACTATCTACTCTATAATATATTGATTTTCACAAGTTTCTTTGATTTGAATTTATTGTGACTGCAGACATTTGACCTTCAAACCTTTTCATTTGATTTACTAGCTAGTGTTTTTTCAATCATATCTGCATTTTATGTTGGATGAACTTACTTGCTTTTAATCATCAAGTATAAATGGTATTTTTTTGGGTGCCAAAGTATAAATGGTATTTATCTGCACACTAGTGACCCACTTAATTACATGAGTCTTAATTAATACTTTACACATGAACCTCAATAAATTCTAAATATATGGACTTTCACGTCTTAAATATACATTCTAATTTTAAACTTACATAGTTAAAAGCAACCATATCCATCATATGCATATATATTTGTATTGGATATACGTACAGTACACTTGTGTTTGTTATTTGTTTTAATATTTTCAAAATTTCTTTAATCAAAATGTTCGAACAATTTCAAAACATGTTGAAAAATATTAAACACAGGTAAAAATGTTTAAAAATAAAAAGTTGTTTTGAAGAAGTTTCAAGTGTGACTAAATTTGTTAAGATGTTAAAGAAATGTACTTTGACATGTATTGAAAGTGAAAATAAACTAAATTCACCTAAAAAAGTGTGAAAAGATTTTTAAAATATATCAAAACATTTGAATTTTTAAAATTTTAATGATGAATATAACTATATAATATGTTTAATATTAATAATGTATAAATATTGTTTAGTATTTTTATTAGTAACACTGACCATATCCTATTATGTTTTCAAATAATTATCATATTTCAATAGGTCACCTGTAAATGAACTGAATGAAAGAGACAATGTCATATTTTTCTGTGATATTATCATTTTGTTATTATTATTACTTCTTTTGTTTCCACTTTCCTCTTCCTTTCTCTTCCCCATATATAGGAGCAATGGGCGGCTAAGACAAGTGGGAATCACTTGAGAATTGAAGTTTTATCACCAGCTGTTTTAAAAGTAAAAAAAGTTGACGTTCAAAATTGTGGAGTAGAAAACATATTCCATCTACAGGGAGTTTGGCTTGGCGAGGACCAACAAGAGCTCACTGAATCAATATTAGAAACACTGAGGTTGGAAAATCTACATAAACTGAGGTTTATATGGACAGGTCCCTCTCCCACACAAATTCTGACCCTTCAGTCCCTCCAACATTTAGAAGTTTATCATTGTGGCAAATTGAAATCTATTTTCTCCTCTATGATATATACATTTAGTCTTCCCAAGTTGACACACCTAACCATATCTGACTGTGAAGAATTGGAGGACATTATGGCAAACAATGAAGAACCTCACAATCTGTGTAATGCTCAAGTATGCTTACCAAAACTTATAGAGTTAAAGGTGCTGCGGTGCAACAACTTGAAAAGCCTTTTCTCTGCTGCCATGGCTAGGATGCTTCCGCAACTGAAGTTTCTAAGTATTGTAGGGGCTGCTGAACTAGTGGAGGGTTTTAGACGCAAAATTGGGGACTGCACAAATAACCGAGGGGAAATAATTCTCCCAAATTTGAGAGAGATAGAACTCATGACATTACCAAATCTTACTGAGTTTTGCCAAGGGTTTGGGTTACATTCAGTGAAGATTCACAAGGTGGTCATAAAGGATTGCCCAAAATTGAATTCGATTTCAGGAGGAAGTCGATTGATTTCTGCTTTCCATCAAAGAATACAGGTACTCATCAATGTTCTCTTGATAATTTTGCATTTTACTTCTAAGCAATGCCTTAAAGTTCTCATTTTCCATCATTTCTCTTTACATAGGGACAGCAGGCAAATGGGACGAGTGGCAGCCAATTATGTGATGAAGTTTCAGCTCTACTAACGACTCATTTAAACGTATATGAACTTGAGGTTAACGAATGCTTGGCAGTAAATATATTTTATTCTGAGGGAGTTGCTTCCATAGCCTCAAATTTAGTACGATTATCTTTAGGAAATTTACCTGAGCTGAGACTCATATGGATGCCTTCTACTGTACACTTTCTTAGCCTCCATTGTCTACAACATATAAGGATATATAATTGTGAAAAATTGAAATGTGTCTTCTCTGCGATTGGTTGTAGAAGCCTACCACGATTAACACATTTAACCATAACTGGTTGTAAGGAATTAGAAGAAATCGTTGTTGAGAATGAAGACCCTCATAATCAATCCAATACTCAAGTGTGCTTACCAAAACTAGCAGTGTTAGAGGTGAAGGGATGCCACAAGTTGAAAAGCCTTTTCTCTACCACAATGGCAAGAATGCTTCCACAGCTAACAGAACTAAGCATATCAGATTGTGCTCAACTAAAGGAGATTATTAGATGTGGAACTGAAAATAGCACCAACAACAGCAAGGAAATTGTGCTTCCAAACTTGAGACAAATAGATCTTGAACAATTGCCTAGTCTCATTGACATTTGCCAAGGGTTTAGTGTACGTGCGGTGGAACTTGAGGATGTCAACATAGATGAATGTCCCAAATTTACTCCAATTTTAGAAGCAAATCAAGCAATTTCTGTACAACAAAGTAAAGAGGTACGTACGGAATAATATATTTTCACTTGATGACTTGTAATTATTTTGTAGCTATATTTTATAAAACTAAAAGATTTTAAATCTATTTTCAAATTGAAGTACTGAGTTTGATATTGAGAATTGAATTTATAGCATGTACTAAGCCAGGTGGGTTTAATTAGTATACCTTGCTGGAAAATGACATTCCAACATTTTCAAAGTTCAATTATTAGACTTGTTTAAATAATGGATATTATATATAAATATTTATGGGCAATTATTACTAAATGGTTAATATTAATACGTTTCTTATTTAAATACTACATGAGAGAAATTTCTTTTATTTTAACCTCATATATTTTGTTAATTACCATTTACCAATAATTTTCTTTAAGAATGCAGTGGAATGTGTGCAGACCATTTGTTAGCAGTGGAATGAATTAATAGAATCCCAAATTGTGATTTATGGACATAAAAGTCAGAAAGTCTTTCTCTGTTATATATATATTTATTTAATATTGCAATATGAACTGCAGGCGCTCATAGATGGCGACACGTCACATGTAATCTCAGCTCTCCATGCTATTCTAAATGTGAAAATGCAATTTGTTGATAAAGAACAACGGCTGATCATGGTGGCAAATTTAGAAAATTTATATTTGAAGGATTTACCGGAACTCATGTTTATATGGAAGGGTCCCACTCTAATCAGCTTCCAAGTTCTTAGGTACCTTTGGGTAATTGGATGCAGAAAATTGAAGTGCATCTTCTCTGCAGCTGTCATTAGAAGCCTACCAAAGTTGTGGTCTCTATATATAAAGAACTGTGAAGAGTTGGAGGAAATCATTTCAGATGGTGAGGTTGAAGAACATCGCTTTCCAAACCAATCATCCAACTCACGTCCCCAAGAAGCATGTTTTCCAGAATTGGTTTTTCTAAATGTTGAGGGATGCACCAAGTTGAAATGTCTTGTCCCTATCTCCATCTTAGGAGATTTTCCACGTTTAGAGGAGCTGCAAATAAGAAGATGCTCACAATTAGAACAAGTTTTTGGTTTGTTGCTTGAAAATCATGACAAAGAGGTGACAGGGTTGGCGTTTCAGCGTTTGAGAAGGCTTATACTCGAAGCAATGCCCCGCCTAACGAACTTTTACAGAGGTTTTGAGTCTAAGCTGCAGTTGGAGGCTTTAGAAACCTGTCAAGTGAAGGACTGTCCCAACTTTCCCTCAACCATGATTCCTGCTCTAGCCAAGTTTATCCCTGACAGGCAAATGTATAACACAGGTACTATTATTAGATTTGTAGTACGATTTTTAAGACACAAAAGATCGG
>JASKGM010006118.1:0-11440 GCA_034509205.1 Ceratonia siliqua
GGACCTTGATCCCTTAAGGGTACGTAGGCACTTACACAGTAAGACAGGTCCAATTTTCCCACTTCTTTATTTTCTTTTAAAAAAATCTTTTGTTAATAAAAGGGGTAATTCAAACAATAATCTTTAAGCACAAACAAATTTAGGGTAACTATCCTTAGGGATGGACGTTGTGGGGTGTTTAACACCTTCCCCACACGTAATTAGACTCTCGAACCCATCTCTAGTTTCAAGGCCAGTTATTGGATTTTTAAAGGATCCCAGTTATCCTTATAATTAATTGGTGGCGACTCTAATCATTATTTCTGTATTTTTCCCTTTTATCGCCTTAGGGTCACGACGGTGTTATTTTTTCCATCCGTCACGTTGTGACAACTAGATTACGTTGCAAGCTTTGAAATTGCTGTCCACTTGTTTTTACACTGCCTTGCAGCTCATTATCTTCAGAGTAGGTTGTGTGGATTCTTTGGGGAATCCTAAATCTGTCAGAACTGGGCAGGCTTTTTCATTTATTAACTTTAGAGGTTTGGGGAGGAGGAATGAGTGTAAGACCCTATAAAGGTAATATGTGGCAGGAGTTCCATTTCAATGACTATTTATATTGTTTGTGTCCTGTACAAAACATTCTGTTTACATAATAATAATCAGTTTCTTAAAGATTAACTCAAACTTCCTGCCTCTAGATTTTTTTTTTTGGTATGTCTTTGGCCCATGAGATGTATTACCAATGTTTACCAATGAAGCATGTGGATATTCTACAACCTATATTTTCTTCTAATTTACTTTTTAACATAATTCACCAGTAAAATATTTTATCTTCATTTCTTAAAATCAATAATGAATGCTACATTTCATTTCATTCCAAAGTTCCCTTGCTGATCTTCCTCTGAAGAACTACTACAGACATGTAGTACCAACAATAGTATATCTTACCTTTTCAGCACTTAAGCAATTCCCAGGAGATTTGATGTTTAGTTTCTTAGGTTTTCTGACTTTTGCAGGACGATTTTAGCAACACTGACTCTACAATAAATGGCCCTAAAGCATTTTTTGCTAACATGCCAATATCTAAGACTTTCACCAAGAATCTTGATGTTCCCGAGCCTTGGCTAGTTGAGTCCGTTATTGCTGTGTATGTGTTATCCTTCACATAATATTTAGAATAAATTACAATGACTTCCCTCTTTATAAATTTTAGTATAAATTTAACCCTCTTCTGATAAGTGGCTGTTAGAGATGTTAAAACATGTTAAAGTTATGTTTGATTATTCTAAAAATACCCTTATTTTTTATAATAGATAAGCATGTGATAAATTTGAATATACACTTTTTAGCTTTAAAATGGTGTGAAAGATAAAGGAAGGGCTGTGCATCTAAACTTGAGGTTAATTTCTTTGATATTGGAAAATACAGCTTTGAAGCATACACAATAAAATTAAATTGGTGTATTCAAGGATACACTTAATGCTGTCTACTTTTGTATTAGGAAAAGGGAGTTTGTGCTTTTTTTTGAAACAAGAAGGGAAGTACATGTCATTTTGCCATACCTTGAGGGAGGTCTGTGTAACTTTAACATTGATAATTGCATGTATGTGTCTGAGTAATGACCATTTTTAGCAAATTCCGATAGTCTTATTCTTTAGTATGATTTTTCCATGTTGCAGCCATGACCTGGATAACATTCTTCCTGAGAACCTTGGTGACACAAAGACATTGCATGCTGTTTTTGAACTTGAAGCTCTTGTCCTCACTGGTAAAATTGCATTTTGTTTATTAAGAGTAGAGGCAGGTGATTCTTTGTTATATTAACGTCACCAAACAGAATTAACTATTAAGGAATACTTTCTACTAATCTATTGTGATTCTCAACAAATGTTCATCTAACCAGGTCATTGTTCTGAGAAAAATCAGAATCCCCCTCAAGGTCTTCAGCTAATTCTTGGGACCAACAGTACACCCCATTTAATTGATACCCTTGTGATGGCCAATCTGGGTTATTGGCAAATGAAAGTCGCTCCTGGGGTTTGGTACTTGCAGCTTGCTCCTGGTAGAAGTTCTGAGCTCTATATTCTAAAGGAAGATGGTGATGTAAGTCAGGATAAACCATCATCAAAACTTATTACTATTATTGATTTACGGGTAAAGTAGTTCATATGGAAGTAGTGAAAAAAAAAGGGCAAGGAGCATGAGAAGTTGCTGCTTTCTGATGATGACGATGATCCAAAAGATAAGAAGAAAGTAAGTGATTGTTATTTTTGAAAAAAAAAAAAATTGTTTTCTGAAAGCTTATGTTTCAAAGTGAAGAAAAAAAATCAAAAAAGAAGATTATTATATGGGAAGGGTAGTGCTCATGGATTTCTTTATTTGAGTTTTTGTAGGGAAGTAGCTGGAATATCAAATTATGGAAATGGGCTTCTGGTTTCCTTGGTGGCAATGAACTATCTAAAAATGCTGAAAGCAGTTCACCAGTGAATTTTATATCTTACCTTTTCCTGTTTTTTTTCCTCCTGTCTCTTTTGCATGAATTTGTTTGCTCTTATCTTCCTCATAAGCCTTATTAAGTATAAAGACTCTTGCAAATTGTTTAATCAACCTTGTTCTTGTGTTATACAAGGCTTTCGTCTAATTGATGTTGTATTTATGCCTCAATGCATTGAATTCTGCAATGCTTGGCATGAGATAGCTGTGATTTTTGTTGTTGAATGAAATAACCTTTGATATACATATAGCCTTACTGTTGTAGCCAACTAATTATATGTGTTATTGAAATACATGGTAAACTTTTGAAGTTTCATCTTCTTGTGCTCCATCCTTAGGTCCCATCCCCTCCTTTTTTCTTTCATTTTAAGGAAATATTCCATTATTTTCAAGGTTATAACAGATTGAATCTATTAATATCTTCTCCATTGCTTCTAGACACCTGTAAGTGGTTCTATTGATGCGCATATATGTGTTTACTGACTATAGGGAATTGTTTTGTATTATTTAGGCTGTTTGAAAAACACTGGCTATCTCGGCCTAATCTAGAGGTCTTTTTCTCTATTTACTTTCATGGTTTTGGGGGTAAAAAATAATAAAAGAAAAGTAATTTGGATTTGTGTTCTCTTTGAAGGAGTTTGGTGTATTTGTTGGAGCAAAAAGCTAGAATCGTTAGCCAGAGATCTCTTCCTCCTCATTTTTTGAGGGATTAGCTTGTATACAGTCTCTTTAAGTATTTCAGCTCATGGCTTTTTGAAGGGTTTTTTTTTTCTTTCCTTGTCCGATATGCCAAGGGACTGAACTGTTAGTCGAAGGGAGTGTGCATTATTTCTGAATCTGGAAAAAGAAAGGAAGTATATGTAATTTTGCCTTATCTTGAGGGAGGCCTTCATGATTTGCCCTAATACGGTCAGCCAATCTATTGACATTCTTAACAATTTGCAAAGGCTTTTCATCTCTATTGATATTCATATGCATTTGTTAGCTAATCATTTGGTGACATTTTTTTTAGTTTTCTTGTCTTTCTGAGATGTAAATTTGTTCCTTACACTGTGACAGAATGTACTTTGGGGTTCTCATGCCTTTAATTACTAGGAAATTTTGGGAGGCCAAACTGATTAGAGTTTTGCCACACAAAAATCAAAATCAGTGGTTTCATGGTTTTACCTAACAGAAATTTGCAAAACAAAATTACACCTACAGAAGCATATTCAACTCAATAACTCGACTTTGGCATGTACATAATTTTTCTCATCATGAATGCAATCTTCACTTTTATTTTGGTTGAATTATTTTCACCAGATACGAACGCTTTTTGAAGATTATGATTCTAAGTGTTCTAAAGAATACCCATCGTCCAGTTAAATTCTGGTTTATAAAGAACTACCTCTCTCCTCCTTTCGAGGTTGTATCCACCTGGGTTATAGGCTTCCTTGTTTATTCATTTGTTTATTAGAATTTCAAAGTAGAATATGAGTTTTTCTGACATCCTTGAACTATTTTGGTTGTTGGCTTAACACGCAGGATGTGATTCCCCACATGGCCCAAGAATATGGTTTTGAATATGAACTAATCACATGCAAATGGCCTACATGGTTGCATAAGCAGAAAGAAAAGCAGCGAATAATTTGGGCATATAAAATCTTATTCCTCGATGTCATCTTTCCCCTTTCCTTGGAAAAGGTATAATGATTAAAGGAATAATGATTTTCTTCTTTTGCGTCAAATTCCACACTTCTTTTTCTGCACTAGTCAACTTCATAGAGTCATAATGTGCGTTAAGCTGCAACAAGGATTGTGAAATATGGAGGAAAAAAAAATCCCCAGTGATAAATTGTGTCTAAAATCTACCAATTTTTGTTGATGCTGATCAAGTTGTCAGGGCAGACATGGGAGAACTCTATGACATGAATTTGAAAGGAAAACATCTAGCATATACTCCATTTTTGTGATAATAACAAGGAAATGGATCGATATCGGTTTTGGAGACAAGTAAATACCACTGTTGAAATCCTATTTATTTATTTATTATATAGTATTTTTCAGAATTCAGAATTATATGTTAATGCGACATTGGGTGCTAAGTCTTTGTTCACCTTATTCTTGTGTCATAGGGTTTCTGGAAGGATCATTTGCGGGGAAAACCATACCATATTAGGTTAGTAACTGCTTTCTTGATTGTGTTGCTAACAGGAGTTGGTGTCTATCAAGGATCGTTTCTCTGATTGTTTCCATTTTCTGTTTGCAGTGCTTTATATGTTGTTGATCTGAAGAAAGCCAGAGATAATCTTGGGGTTTTCTATGAGAACCTTAGCAAGGATCCAAATAGTCTAGCAAACCTGGATCAGGTAAGAGGTTGAGTTCATAATTCCTCTTTATTTGTTTTTTTATTTAGTTGTCAAAGAATCAGTTAACTTCAAAAGCTGAAGTTGTTTTGTTTAGCAAGGTTGAATGATTTTATAACCCTAATATGCCCCATTGTATGAAAGCCCACTGCATGATAAATGACTACTTTGTACTGCAACAACATACTACTTTCAAGTTGAACTTTAGTTGTCAGATTGAGGGCAACAAGGATCAATATGCAAACTGCTTAGTCATCAAGGCTCTAAATTCTAATGCCATGTTATAGAACCATTTAACCTAAAAGTGTAAGCTGTTAAACAAGGACCCAAGAATAGTTCTATAACTTATTTAGATGCCTTATCCAAGTGAATTCTTCCAGTTCACGTATTTATTCACCTGGAATAATTTTTTAAAGAACCTAGAGCCCTTCCCCCATCCACCAACCAAACAAAAGGATAAGAAAGGAAAATGGGGGCATTATTTAAATGAGTTCTCTGAATATTTATTACTTAGGTGATGACTGGTGAGTGATTATACCAATGTTTTTAAAATTAGACTGTTCACACGACCAGACACAAGGAAGTATTTTTTAGAAACATCATGTGATCATTGTCGAAAAAAGAAATCACTAGTAAAGAGTCTAAAGACTACTGGGGTACAGCATGTCGTGGTTGGAAGTTTTTAGGGTTGAAGAAATAGATTTTGTGGTATTCTTATTTGAGAAAGTTGGAATCAGGCTCTTTCTTTTACTCTGTGAACTCTGAAGACTTATTTCAGTGAGGATATTCACTTCAAAAGGCCTAAATGACTTAACTAAAATGTTAATTTATATTTCACGAAAAATATTTACTTATATAAAAAGACCAGTATTTCATTATATGATCCTTTAATCCAGATACATTTTGGTGTCCTTTGTCATTACAAATTTGAGTTGCAGGTTTCTTTTGCTATTCTCCCATTATTTTATCAAGGAAGATGAACACCTATTTATTTTCTTCCAATGTAACACCCAATATCCTTCTCTCTCTCTCTCTCTCTCTCTCTCTCTCTCTCTCTCTTCCTTTGAGGCCTTTTTTTACTGAAACTTACCTCAATGATTCAGGATCTTCCTAATTATGCTCAGCATACCGCGCCCAATAGTTCTGCAACAATCCCATAACAAAAGAACCTAAACTTCAGGTGAATATTTGCTTAAAGTTTTCTGTTCTTGGAAACTTAATCATATCACTGCAGATTTTGTTGCAGCTCCTCTCTGTCTTCTACATATATTTCTTAACTCATCTTTACTTTGATCTTCAGGGTGCTAGACGAATAGTATCCGAGCGGCCAGACCTTGATTTGGAGGCGAGAAAATTCACTGCAAAAATCTTAGGTGATGATCAAGAATCTGTGCAATACCCTAACCAATCAAAGGATTTGACTAGTGAAGATTCATTGAAGGACTTCGAATCCAAGGCCTAGTTGTGAACATGATGGACATAAATTTTTGTTTAGCAAGTCAAGAGTTCTTCAAGAAATCTGTGATCCTTGGCTACATGTAGCATCATGATATGTTTCTGACCAAGGAGTGCTTGGCAGAACTACTGGTACGCGAGTTTTACAAACATGGCAACAACAGTGAATGCGGTGAAGACTTGCCTTCTCTGTTGGCCAATTCCTGGGTTTCAAAGAAGATTCTGATTCAAGAGAAATTTTGGTAAATTTGAAACTTGACTTCCATTTCCATATTTTTTTCTTGGACAGAGATAGCTATCCATGACACATTAATCCTATATACGTGAAACCAAATTCCACCCCTTCTTTTCTTTCTTTTCAAGAATAAATAATCTCACTATAAAATAGGAAATAATGCTGAAATTCAGCAATGTCAAATATATGACAGTGATATTGTAACTTTCTTCAATACAAGTTGTGTGCTTTTAGCATCAGCTTTGTTTGCTGGGTTTCAGAAAGTGTTTCTTTTATTTATTATTATTATTTTTGTAAAATTTTATGTAGAGATGAACAGGTATTGAATATGCTACTAGTTGTTGGTCCATTTTGTTCTCTTCACAGGCAGAGATTATCGTTTTTATTAATATTATTGTTTGATTCAGATTTTTATGCTATTTCCAGAAGGCAAAAAATAGATTGTTGCTCTTTTTACAAGTCCAGTGATGCCAGACTATCTGCAAACGAAGCAATAACCCTTGTTATTCTTAAACTCTGCCATCTTAGTGAAAACTTGCCACCTTATAATACAGAGAATAGTAGTTTACGAGTTAGCGGGAAATTCAGAATAAAGAGCACTGGTTTTTCTTCTGCTGGCCTTTTGCCATGCCAACAAGAGATCTTTTTCATACTACTATTATTAGAACAACCCTGTGTGGTAAAGAGCTTCTGTTGTTGACCATGTTGGTTAGGCACTTCATTGTCTTTGGTTTCACTCGCAGAAACAAATCTTAGAGGCGCCAGTAAATGTCATTCACCAGCGGAACACAAGCTAGTTACATCCACAGTGGTCTATTGGGTCATTAGGGAAATATTTCTTGTACTATCATAATATAATACTATTGTCATTTATGTTTTGTTATATAACTTATTTTTAAATTATGATTAAGTTAATTATTAAAATTTAGAAATAAATTGTTTTTGTGTCAAAGTATTTATGACAATAATATTTAATTTTTTAATGTTACAATAATACTAAAAATATTCTCGATCCTTACACCTTTTAGTCAGTACTCAGATGGGTAATTAAGCTTACTATATATGTACCACAAGTTTGAATCTTACTTCTTTCGTTAATAAGTTTGTTAGAATTTATGTAATTTACTATTTTTGTGAGTAGTTCTGTTTGAAAAATTAATTAAATAACTATAGCAATGGTTAAATGGCTCAAAAACCTATATCTAAAGGGTCAGTCAATTACTAAATTTGTTAATAATGGAGGTAAATTAAACATGACTTACAGCTAAAAGACATTATATGTAATTTTGTCTATTTTTTAAGATTGAATCTTTCTTGACGTTGCTAGTTCCATTTTATCTTGCTCCCTCTTCTAATCAGTTGTTGTGATACATTAAACTCTTAATGAGATCTTTTCTTTCTCTTTCTATCCTTTTTTTTTTCTAAATTAGGATTGAAAAGAGTTTTAAAAATTATCACTAAAAAAATCACAAATACTTGCAGCAATATAGTCCAAGCACCACCAAAAACTTGTTGGATAAATGGTTTCCAAGTTCTTCTTCAAACTATTTTGTCAAGGGTTCGGTTCCCGCCATTGTCATTTATTAGTGACAACTCTGCATTCCCGTTTTACATGTGAAGAACACCCTGAACTTTAATCCATATGTAAATATGGAATGGATAATGTTCCAAATATATGCGTTCCGAAATCGTCTCAGAACCATCTTGATGAAAGTTCAATTCTAGTCTTCGCCATTTGTTGGTGACAACTCTATATCCACATTCTCACACATAAAGAATACCCTTAACTTTGACCCAAATATAAGCGTGGTGTGCATAATACTTCAAATATGTGTAGTTTCCATGATATAATATGTCATGCAATCATTAAGGGTTAGGGTCAGTTTTGAGCCAAAAAAATAAATCTTAAAAAATCATGGTTGTTCTTTGCCCAACTTGTTTAAGACTCAATAGTCTTATTTTCTTTTACACATAAACTAGTTTTTTTCAATTTTCACCTTTCAAGTTTCTATGTTTTGTAGATGATGAAAAATATGATAATTTAACAATTGTATCAAATTTATCTAAGCAAGATTCAAATATAATTATCGAGGATTAGGTGTATGATGGATTAATAATGATTTGTTATGTATAAAAATATTACATAGTTATTGAGAATAATCTATTAATAGTTTATATTTAATTTTGTTATGAAATTTTATAATTTTTTTAAAAAAAAATTTCATGTGTTGGCTCGTTTTGTCCTGTAACCTTATAGGGTTAGGATCAGGTTAAATTTTAGATATCATTTTAAGAAAATAACTTTTTTGGCTTACTTGTTAAGGCTTAACTCATATTATCTCTAATTGACCTACATAATGGGAAAGAAGATTCTTGGACCCGGATTTTCTACTTTTCTCTAAATTTGAGCCATCCCATATGTTATTACGTTTTTTGGTTTGGACAAAATAATTTTGTCCTTATCCCGCAAATGATTTCAGTCAAAAAGGCTGGGATCCGTGCTCAAGATTCTTTACCTATCTGAGTAGGATATTTTTTTGGTCATACACTTGATACATGTATTTTTCAAGATAACAACATTATAACTAGGCTACAGGATATGTAACATCACAAAATTATGCACGAATTATATGAGAGAGGAGAAGGCAGAAAGCAAAAGCATAGGGATTTCTCAACCACACACAAAGCCTAGTCCTGAATATACTCCTCCATTTGTACTTGAGATTGATCTTATCTCACATAGCATAAGTCAATTGTAGGTGCTGCTAACTACAGACATTAGACCTATTTGCTATCCCCCATCCCATTTTCAAGGGTCACCATTGCTCAATAGCATTAAATGGGAGAGCTACTTCTACCCTATACACCCACAAATAATAGAGTACTACTATTTATACAAATAATTAAAATAATCGCATCCAAATTTAACAGGAATAATGGAGGGGTACTATTCTACAGTCTTCCTTCATAAATTTCTAAAAAAATAATTTTTCTCTTTAGAAAGAGAAAGAAAATGAGTAATATTGCTCTCACAATTTTTTTTTCTCACAAATTTCATAAATTCATTACTTCTCATGATCCACATCATCCTGCTCATCTCATCACACCAAACTCTAATCTCTCTCAAATGATACACAATGAGTTTGTGACATTTATGATTAGTATGTTTGTAAGATTAATATTTCTCAAAGAAAATTAGTCCTTTTAGAGTTTGTGAATAAGCTTGTGTAAGAAGACATTGTGAGAGTAGTTTTACTCAAAAAATTAAGTGGGACCACTTAAGCTCTAATACAACAACCTCGTCAATTTATGCATAATTTATAAATGATGTTTGTGTAAATAACATTATTCTAAATATTATCGTCATTGCAAAGTTTCTTACTTCTTCCCTACACCCACAAATAATAAAGTAGTGTTACTTATACCAATTATGTACAAACTGTTAAAATAATTGTATATGAATTTTACAAAAACAAATTTAAGCAAGGATATATTGAGCCACCTCAATCATTTGTGTCCAATTTGTAGAACTAGCGTTCTTTTATTGGACTTTCCCTTTCTACCTTTTCTCCTTCTTCAACAAATATTTCTCTTGGTATATATATTCTAAAACCCCTTTCTCTTCTTCTCTCCCTCTTTCTGGGATATATATTCTTTTCAAAATCTTCGAAGAATTTCTCTTGAAGAATTAATGGAGAGGGATTTCAGCTCATATGATCTTCACATAGCCTCTAGCTTGGAGAAGAGTTACCAGAAACACCAGCATGATCACTTAGAACATCCTCATCTTGAAGAAGACTATGTTTCTCCATCTAATTTCAATCTACAGAATGTTTCAAAGCTCATCCTTCCTCCACTGGGAGTTTCAAGTTATAACCAGAATCCTGTGGACTCAAAAAGGGTGGATCATATCACCAATGGATTCAAGATACAGGTAGAAGTAACCTAGCCAATTCTAGAACATGATCCATGAAACATGCTAGTTTCTAACCTTAACAATTAAATAACACTTAGAAGAAGCATATATGAAAAGAGAGAGAATAATAGGATTGGATTAAGCAGGTGTTGGGAGAGTTTCATGGTGCTTCTGGTGGTTTATTCTGCATGGGTTTATCCCTTTGAAGTTGCCTTCCTCAACTCTTCTCCAATTAGGGAACTCTACATTGTGGACAATGTGGTTGATCTTTTCTTTGCAGTTGATATTGTTTTGACCTTCTTCCTCACTTATATTGACCGAAGAACTCAACTTCTGGTTCGAGACTCCAAAATGACTGCTGTCAGGTTAGTTCATGACTCCTTCATCAGTCATCACCATATTAGAATAAAGTGATACCCTTTTCTTATAAGAAAATGAATGAGATATCTGGTAATGATATTATTAGTTATGTTGTGGTAGGTACCTAACAACATGGTTTGTGATGGATGTGGCATCAACTATACCATATGAGGGAAACTTTACATTGTGGACAATGTGGTTGATCTTTTCTTTGCAGTTGATATTGTTTTGACCTTCTTCCTCGCTTATATTGACCGAAGAACTCAACTTCTGGTTCGAGACTCCAAAATGACTGCTGTCAGGTTAGTTCATGACTCCTTCATCAGTCATCACCATATTAGAATAAAGTGATACCCTTTTCTTATAAGAAAATGAATGAGATATCTGGTAATGATATTATTAGTTATGTTGTGGTAGGTGCCTAACAACATGGTTTGTGATGGATGTGGCATCAACTATACCATATGAGGGAATAGGGTATTTGTGCACAGGCAAAGATAATGTGGATCTCCCTTTCTTGCTCTTGGGTATGCATAGGTTTTGGAGACTCAGAAGGGTCAAGCAATACTTCACCAGGTCACACACACACACACACACACACACACACACACACACACACACACACACACACACACACACACACACACACACACA
>JASKGM010006121.1:0-11432 GCA_034509205.1 Ceratonia siliqua
AAATTTTTGGGAAGTGACCCAAAGAGTATTGGAATTTATGAAACTCACTTGAAAATACTTAGTTGTGCCCTTGAAACCCTGTATTGAAAACCAAATAATTGGGCCCATGGAACCCATTTTGACAAATAATTTGAATAAATCTCCCAAGAACAATATTAGGTCCTTGGAACTCCCATTCAATAAACAAGTTAATTGGGCCCTTGGAGCCATTTTGAAAAATATTTTAATTAGTGCTCTTTGAACATTTGGGCTTTCGGAATCCCATTTAGAAAATAAACTAATTGGGCCTTTGGAAAATAAATTAAATGAGCACTCAAACTTTTTTAGAAAACAATCTAATTGAGCCCTTGGAACCCCATTTTGACCTTATGATTTAAAGAAGGCTTTGGGCCTTGGACCCATAAGTATACAGATTATTTTTCTAAAAAGAGAACCCAAAAACAATCATGTAGCCTTAAGCATATTGAAACCTATTTAATTTATCTTCAAAAGACCACTAAACTTAAGAAACATTTATTTTATTTTGTTATTTTCTTAAAGCAAATAAATAAAGCAAGGTGTGCTGGACACCAAACTATAAGGGAAAAGAAAGAAAGAAAAATTATATAATAATAATAATAATAAAAGAGAAAAAAACAAAAGTACAAAAATTAAGAAAATCAAATAACACATGAACCAATAAACAAAAAAAATAGAGACAAGAAGGATGGAGAATATACCCAGGAACTTGGGGTATTTAGTGCCTTGACATAGCATTGCAGATTTCAAGTGAATGCCATAGAAGGGATTTGAATGCCACAAAAATAAAAGAAATAAAATAACCTTGGAACAACAATGGGTTTTCGGAATTTCCAAATGCAATAACACAAAATGACATCTTATTCCAAATATGAAGAAATATGTCCAGATTTTTTATAGACTTACCTTCAGACATGAAGGAGTATATTTTTTATTTCAAGTAATCATATATCTAAATGTGCAGAGGCACCCTCCATATTTCTAACCAGAAACCCACTAGATATAGAAAGAACAATACCACTCGGATTTTCACATGAATGAAGGTATGAATATTGAGCAACATATTTCATGCTCAAAGTAAATAGAAAATAGAACCTAAACCCCATGAGAACTTGAGACCATTTTAAGACATAATCCAAGAATATAACCAGATTTTCATCATAACAAGAAGATCAAATTTGAAGCACAAAAAAAAAAATTGCCCCTTCACTTATGGATTTATGGGATTCTAACCAAAAGACATCCAAGGACTCACTACTACAACCTCACATGAAATCAAAAAAAACAGAAAAGGGAAGAAACAATAAATGAAAGAGAGATGTACATTATGAAGATCCACACCCCTTTTTTTTATTCTCCTTTCTTCCAAAAACAAATAGCAGAGTTTGAAGCCCTTCCTCTTTCAACAGTTTCTGCCCGTCCCTAAAGAAAATCGTCCTCCTCCTCTTTATAGCCAGAAATCGAGCGTGAGAAAGAGGAGTCTGTGCTAGCTTGCATGAGGAAGAAAACAAAGAAGAGCATGGGCTGTACAGCGTGATGTGCGTGAATGTGTGTTGTTCGAAATGAAGAGAAAGATGGAACAGAGGGAAGAGTGTTAGGGAGAAGAGAAGGACATGTAGTCTATGCTAGCTTGCATAAGGAAGAAAACAAAGAGGAGCATGGGCTGTACAGCGTGATGTGCACGAATGTGTGTTGTTCGAAATGAAGAGAAAGATGGAACAGAGGGAAGAGTGTTAGGGAGAAGAGAAGGACATGTGGCCACAGGAGGAATCAAAAAGTGATGAGCTTGCTGGCATGGGGAACCAGTAGCAAAGGAATGTGAAGGGAAGAGAGGCACAAAACGATTAGGGTTTAGGATTGAAAATGAGGAGTTAAGTCGAGTCAAGAGGTGGACTAGGTTTGTGTGTGATGCATGGTCCGAAAATGGGCTAAAGGGGTTATGAGTTAAAGTTGCCATGGGCTAGCTAGAAATAAATAAAAGGGAAGAAGAGGTAGTTAGGCTTTGGTGAGTTTGGATTAGGCTATCACATACATTTTTTTTGTTCGTAATGTTTTTTTGTTGTTGTTGTTTTTTTCATTTTTCATTTTTTTTAATTTTCATAAGTAGAATAAAATGAAGATAGACTATGTACTTCTCTTTTTTTTAGGTCTGTTTTTTTATTTTTAGATATCTGAATATTTAAATAATAAAAAAAGGCCTGACAAAATTGGGTGTTTACACCAGCCTACTAGAGGTTTGCTAACTTGATTGCATTCCATAGGCTGGAAAGTCATTAATGGTCCACAAAAGAGCAGCTCGCATGACGAAGTTCTGTTTCAATGAAATGTCATATGTAAGTACTCTCAACTCCCAAAGCAATTGTAACTCCTTAATTAGAGGTTGCAAGAAGACGTTAATTTTGATTTTGGCCAAGAATAATCCATGCTAAGAACATGTACTCCCTTTGCACATGTTAGGTAGTAAATTGTAAGGAGTAATGATCACAAGCCAACAAGAATATGTCTAGGCATTTATTTCAAATATACTAAAACCATATGCACATAAACCCAACCTAACATATCAAAATGCTTCCAAGTCTCTTCATCTGATGGATACAACAACACCCCTGACTCATATGAGTGTTCCCGATACCATCTCATGTCACCCACAGATGCATTAAATGCAAAAAATCTTTGTAGTCTGAAATGATGGGTAAATACCACATTTGTTTGTTCAAAACATCCCTAACCTTCCTTTTACCAACTTGCGACTACTGAACCGTGCTGCACCACAAAATCGATATTGTCTAGCATTTTCTTCGTTGCCATGATACAACATACTCCCTTGCGAACAATAGTCAATCTTCTTATACTTAAAACCGAGTTTAGAAACTAATTTCTTGGAATGGTACAAATTTGTATGCATCTGATGACCGCTTGGTATTATCTCACTTATGAGTGTGATAAACTCATCCATGTATACCCCCATAATGTGATAGTCTAACTTGATGCTTAACAATCTAACAGCTCTGAAATGACAAAGTGTGTCTCACATCCATCCCATAATGGAGACTGTGTGGCGTTCAACATATCATAAAACTTAGCTGAATCTTCATTAGGATCCTCTTTCGCTCTACAGTAGTACTCCCTTTCAAAATAGGCCCAGCAGTATCCATAGCCATCTGCTTGTACGGTTGGAAATATTGGGTCCCAGCCTCTACCGCAACTAGTTAAGGTAATGGTGGTAGGCTTTCTCCATGATGCACCAAATAATAGTGATTCTCTATGAAACCTTTCCTATATAGATGTACCCTTATATCATTTGAAGTATGATACTTTCGACATTTATATTTAGCACATGGCCATTTAAACATCCATCCATCTTTAACATAAACATTAAGTGTAAAAGTAAATTGAATAAATTCTTCAACATCCCTGCAAAACTCAAGGGTAATAGCACTTCTACTGTTGGGATACAATTTATTATTCATCCAATGAGGATGTTCAAGGATATTCATATTCCTTCAATATTCAACAATAATTAAAAATTAATTACATAATGTCACAACGTGACGGCCAGTGAGAAGCCATCATTTTATGACATTGGGCGTGTAAGGAAAAACTCAATGAAAAAGGAGTCGCCATCAATTAATTAAGAGGATAATTGAGATCCTAAAAAAAAGAAATAAAAAACTGGCCCATAGAATCAAAGGAAGGTTTGAGAGTCTAATTATGTGTGGGGAAGATGTTAGGCACCCCACAACATCCATCCCTAAGGATGATTACCTTAGATTGTTTATGCTTAATTAATGTATTTTAATTACCCCCTTTTTATGTTAATGAGGTGATGAAAAGATAAAGAAATAAGGAATTAGACCTGCATTATCAAGTAAGTGCTTACATATCCCAAAAGGGATCAAAGTCAACTTAGTTCAAGATAATTTAATAAATTAATTAGGTGAGATGTATAATTTCTTTCCTAGGGATGTTAGGACATTAGGAGAAGTTAAATTTTCACTTAAAACCTGGAAAATGAATTAGGACACTGTGAAGTATATACCTCCACTAAATGCCTATGGAAGTCAAAACTTTAGAGAAGATAGACTTCCACTAAAAGCCTATGATATTGTAGGAAAACAATTCTCCACATAATGTTTGAGAAGAGTAAAAAATGATAGAAATTTATCAACCCATATTGAATTCCAAACATTACATGGCAAAAGTGACATTTCTAAAACATTTGAGGCCCAGATAAAATTTCAAAAAACCTTGGGGGCTAAAATGTAATTTCTAAAAGTGTTGGCATCAAAATGTAATTTCCAAAAAGTTTTGGAGTCAGAACAATATTATTAAAACTTCCCTAGATCAAAAACGAAATTTCTAAAAAAAATACTGTAAAAGGAGTATTGGACTTTATAAAACCCACTTGATTCAATGTTAATTTAGTTAGGCCTTTAGAATTCTATTGATAAAATTCTATTGATAAAAATGGGCCATTTGGAACCCCTTTATGTGAAAGATCAATTAAGTGACTTTCAGAAATATCTTAAAATGATATTGGACCCTTGGAACCCCTATTCAAAAAACCTTTTAATTGTGCCTTTTTGGGATCCTTTGTGTGAAAATAATGTTTAGGCCTTTGAAACCCTTTTCTAATTTAATTTAGCTTCTTGAACAAAAAGGATTTAAACTCTATACCTCTTGAATCCCAATTCTAGACCTTAAAATTTATTAAAAGGGGTTTTTGGCCTTGGACCCATAATTTATTTTCAAGAAAAGAAGAGAAACCCCAAAATACTTTGTTTTGAACAAAACTCCTTTAATGTATATCCAAAAAGCCTTTGGAGCCCAACAGATTTACAAAAATCTTTTTCAAACACTTTTCTTTTAAAGAAGAAAACCAAATTCATTCCATAAACCAAAGATCCACAATAATCTACTAGAATTGATATGAAACAAACCAGAATTGTCATGAACCATAGAAATCAAAATAATAAAATGGAAAAAAATAAGGAAGGGAACAAATGGAAAGTTTACAACCAGAAGAAACATGAATAAAATAAAACAAGTGTTACAAGCCAAATGAAAACTTATACAATCCAAAATGGTAAGGACAACAACATGAAATAAACAAATAGAAAAATCACATAGAAACATTAAAGCAAAGTAAATAATCAGAGCTTAGGAGCAAATGGTGTTTAATGTATCAGATGAACCAATAGGAAGTATTAAATTATTTGTCCAACCAAGAATCTTCGAAAGCAAATATGAAAATTTTAGATAGATTAAGGGAACAAGAAAAATCCAAGCTTCAAAATATTGCAGGTTCAAAATCAATCATAGTTCAAAACATAATGGCTTTACAATCGAATGTGGATTGAATTTGAACAAAAACCAATTTCAATGTGACATATTCCAAATTGATCCCAAGTATAGAGCATATTTAAAATCATCAACATATACCAAAAGGAATCCTCTTCAAAATGAATCATTTCAATCCAACGAAAATGAAAATGATTAGAAACTATAATCAATTTCTAAAGAAGTAGATTATGAATCCATGACCAAAATCAATTTCTAGAATAACAGAGTGATGAACCTCAAATTTGAAGCCAGATTTTAAAAAAAATACTCTAATTTTGAAATACTATATTACTGAACCCCAAGACCAAAATCAGTTTAGAAACAATAGATTATGAATCCATAAACCAATGGATAAAAAAAAACCCAAAATCGGAATCAATTCTAAAGCAGTTGATTATGAACCCATAACCAAAATCTATACTAGTAACCCATCGAACCAACATCGAATTTCAAAAATATAGCTTGTAAAACCTCAAACCAGAGTAGTATTTTTGAAAACAGATTTTTCAAAATAATAAGTTATGATCCATGGCCGAAAATAAAGACAATCAAACAACCCCTGCTTGTGAGTCCTTTGGATTCAAAGGAGTCACTAGTCATCACAGATCAAACAAAAAATAATAATCACATCCAGAGAAGAAGGAAGAATATTACCTTTCTTGAAGCTCAAAAAAATGAAAGTCTTCTCTTTTCCCTCTTAATCTTCTTCTCCTTCAACTCTCCCTTCTTTACTCTTATGATAACACTCCCCTTTTATAACAAACCCTAGATTAGCCCATGAGGAGCTTCCATAAATGGCAATGGGAAGGTCTTTCGCGTGTTACAGTGAAAGACGAAAAGTGGGGGGAAGGCACCGTTTGCAAAGAGTGGAAAGGATGCATTGAAGGGACGTTTCGACAAAGCTATTCGGAGAAAGAAGGGGTAGCTATTGATGGAAGTTGCTATGTGGCAAGGTGCTTACATCAATGGTGAAGCAGATAAAGGGCCTAACAGTGTGAAATGGGAGAGATTTTGCGGTTTACAGTGAAAAGAGGAGGTGAGAGTGGCAGAGTTGTGATGGAAGAATGGAGTAGAGGGTTAAGGTTTTGGTGAAGGGGAAATTTGAAAGTGACAGCTGGCTAGGGTGAAGAGATTAAGTGTGATCGGGTTGGGTTATTGGATTAGGTTAAGAACTGGGCTAGGCTTGTGGTTTGGTTTAAAGAATTAAATAGGATTATGGCATTTAGTGGGTTTGGGCTGAAGAAATGGGCTTAAGGAAATGATTTGGTTGCAAAAAAAAGAAAATTAAAAAAAAAAGGGAAAGGGAGCTTGGGCCAAGAGTGATGGTTTTAAAGGACATAAAGGAGTGGGTTAAAAGAATTAAAAGGTGGGAAGTGGTTTAGGCTAATTTAATTTTTATTTTGTTTGTTTCTTTTAAATTTGTGTATTCTTCTTTTTGTTTTTCCTTTTTATTTTATGTCTTTGTGCTTGATTTTGATTTTCGTCTTTTTTTTGTGATTTTGTATTTATTAAAAATAAATTACTAGGCAAAGTTGGGTGTTTACACATAATATACATCCATCAGAATATATCAAATCATATTATTGACTAAAAAATAAATAATATTATACATAGTTTTATTTATTAAATTAAGCTTTAAACATCATAAAATTCAAATTCATCTAAAAGTACTATTCCAAAAAAATATGAAAAAATATTTCAAACACTCTACATCCATCATACAATAAAAGCCCCAATAAATTTGCCAAATTATAAACAATACCTAATTTATTAAATTAATCTCTAAACACCATAAAATTTAAATTCAACCAAAATAATTCCTAAAAATATGGGAAAAAATCCAAACACTCTACATCTATCATACAACCAAAAATCGACATATACTCCAATTTGAACATTTCAATTCAGATTTGAATATAACTATTACACATCAAACTAAATCATAAATCAACTCTATACAATATCAAATACCTTTTTACCAACATCATATAATTAAACAACACTAAAAAAAAACCAAAACTAACCCATAAGTCCCAAATTTGAGAAAAAAATTCAAAGGAAGAAAAAGGGCAAAATTGTAATGTCCCATTGTTTACAACAATTTTTCTAACTAGCAAGCTTCTTAATAATTTCATCTAATTGAAGTGATTTTGAGTTTTGTGCAATATATTAGCTCTTTTTAGAAAATTCCCCATGGATATTTTAAAGCTACCATATCATAGAAATTGGAAGAAAACATGTTCTTAGATATATATGATTATATATCAATTTTATCTTTTATCATTTTCATCAAGTAGAGTTAGGTTTAAATGTTGTGTCAGTAAAGCCCTCGTATTGATATCTTATTGGTTGGCCAAATTCATTTAAGTTACAATAGGCATAAAGTTAGATGGCATCTATGATCACTAAAGAAAAAAGATAGAAATCTGAACCCTTGGTCATGGGTTTTACAATATGTTGACTTTCTTAAAACTTTTAAGAATATCCGGTAATAATTAGTAGTATGGAGAGAAGTCTAGAAGGTTCAAGTGAGCTCCTAACCGAGAGTTTTCTGGAAGAGTAATTGACAAAGTGAGAAAACGCAGAGATGTTACTTCTCACCGTGGGCATAGAGCCTTTCTTTCCTTTTGCTATAGCAGAAAACGCAGCAGGTCTTCTTCCTCTGTTTCGTGAAAGAAAAATAGAGCATTTCCAACAAGTAGTTTCTTCCTTTCTCTCATTCTCGACTAAGCTGAAGTCAGTCTCCCTTTTTGTAAGTTCTCTCAGCTAGTTCATAGAAAGCAACTCATAAAGGAAGCCTTACTCTATTTCGTTCCTTTCCTCTATTTTTCGTGGTGAGCTCTAGTATCCTTGCTTAATGAACTCTCAAGCTTTAGCTTTTCAACTGGTACGGTTAAGGAGGTTTACTGCAACAAAAATGACAGATATGGCGGTTAGTTCAGAGATAGTAAGATTTCGTGGCTCTAAGCTAGGTAATGCCAGCCAAGACCTTGCTTATTCTTCTAGAGAGAGAATCTATTTTAAGCTCTGTATAGGGACGTTCCTTTACCATACCATTTGGCCAATCTATACGTGCTATAAAAAGGAAAAAAATTTTCTGCAATTTTACCATAGAAGTAGAATCAGTGGCGAAGACGGTGGAAGTGATGGTTTTTTGATTCCATTTGCTGGGTTGAAACACTGCTATACATTTTCTATTACTGACTCCAAGTGGTGAGTATCTATAACTTTAAAAGTAGTACTAAGTGAAATAGCTAGGGTACTCTTTTATAAAGGGACTTAAAGCTTTAAGATTAATTCTAGTGAAATCCTTCTGAAATGAGTTGTATGCTTGCATGGGGGGTGTATTATAGAAGTTTAGGAAAATACCATTTAGAAATGTCAAATGAAAATGATTTAAAGGCAAATAGTTGCAATCTAGTATTGTTAAGTATAACCATACTTCCAAAGTATGTGCTTGTAGTGCATAAACTATTGGTAATTCTAAGTTTATTATGGTATGTTCGATCTCAACAATTTAAGTGGAGAATGACTTATGATCAAGGAATTCAACTAAGGGAAACATACTATATTTGTTGGGGAAGGAAACTATGTGCCTGAGAGTGCTCTGGTTGTGGTTAAAGTCTATGTGAATGGTTCTGTGAATTTTATTTTTCTATAACTAAGCTAGTCCTTGGTCCATGTTATGAAAAAGATTTCATATGAGATATAAATGTTAGATTTCATTATATTAATAGCAATAGAGATGCAAGTTAAGTAGCTTGGTGAATTAAAGTGGGATAACCATGTGAAAAAGAAGAAGAAGAAGAAGAAGAAGAAGAAGTTTACATAGGATTACACAAGTGTTTTTACCCATGCTTAACTTATAAATCATGCTTATAGGGAAAATTCTGGTGGACATGCAAGCAAGGTGTTTAAACATTATAATAATTATTACTTGGGCTCTTACCTTTATTGATGAAGAGCAATGTCGGGTATGGATTAGTGGTATCGTGAGCTAGGTTTTGGAAGCTAGCAAGGTGAGTGGAATTCTTCTACCCCTAGATACATGTGTTTTCCTTTGTAAGTTATTTTATTTTATTTCACATAATTATCTATACTTCTCAATATTTATGCACTCTAACGTCTGAAAGTAAGTGCTATCAACCTCTTGATGCTTCTAATTTGTAATTAACAATTTTGTATATTTTAAATTCACAATGCATGAGCTACTTTTTAGAATTTATGTTTACTTCTGAGTTATATTGAACGTACTAGATTTTAAATGGTTCCGATTGCTCATGCATATTTTACAGTGTTAAGTTCCTGCCTTTTTACATGGTTAATAAATTCTCATTCTTCTACGGATGTTTATCGGATTTTTGATATGAACCTATTGTACTTGTTTTCCCTGGTCAATTTTACAAGAGTGATTGAATTTATGTGATGTATAAAAATTGATTTTGGATGAATCCTTTAGCTACTTCCATAGAGAAACCCTAGGTGCACCTAGTATAAGTGATTGTCCATAGACTATACTCTGACATAGTGTTATCCGTGAGATTACTCTAGATCTATACTTCAGTGATTTGAATGATGTCTTTAACAGGCAACTTGTTTTAGTGCAGTGTCTGATATATGTGAGTGTGAGAGTTTCTCTTGTGAAGAAGCAATGGATCCATCCTGTTAAAATTATTCATATTTTCGTAAATTATATTTATACCGAGAATAATTTTGGAGTAATGAATTCATCTTTTTGGACTTGGTTTTATTCCATTGAGTATTTTTATAAATATTTCATCTTATAAGATCTGACTTACTGAATGATTCGAAATTTGATTTATGTTCTGGACAAAAGTTTGATATTGACCTGAAATGAAATTTAACTCCTCTGATAGTTCCAGCCTGATTTATGTTTTGGTAAAATGTACTGTGTAAGTGACTTCAATCTCTTACGTGAAAGTCAATATATCTTCATATTTGCTTACTTATACAAACATAACTAAGTATGTATTATTTTATTTTCACATTTGTAGCCTCAGGTAGAGGTTTCCATCTCACTGAGTCTATGACTCACCCCTCTCTTATTTTTTTTCTCCAGTGTACTGTAGGTTTTTCCTAGAAGATGAATGGAGCAACAGCTAATGTTTGGACAGTTGGATTAGAATGTACATGGTTTGGGGTTAGCAAAGGTCTTGCATTGGTGTTGTATTGTCGCATGTGTACATCTGAAGGCTTGTAGGTTGCCATCATAATGGTGGTTTCCTATGCCGGTAATGTTCCCAGGATTAAGTCGTGACAAAAACTTTGGCCAACCTCAACTCCAAAACTTTGAATGAAGGTAGGAGATGGATTAAACACAACTTCACCTTGCTAGAAAATGCCCAAAAGTGGCTTGAGAGGTGAGTTGGACAAAGAAATCAAAGAGAAAATGCATTTTATAGAAAGGAAAACGTTATAAACTGAAATGGGAGGAGAGCAAGGGTTTGGTGTGATATTTTCATATTTCTCACGAACAAATGTCCATGAGAACATTTCTCACAGCAAAATCCCGTGAAAACTGAGCATAAAACGATGCGTTTCAATTGGTACGCATTGCTCACAGCCATGTACCATGAAAACATTTCTCACAGACTATTGTCTATGAGAAACAATTGGCATGAGTTGATTCTCACGGATGTTCCCACGACATTCTCACAGATGTTCTCACATATGAATCATTTGTGAGAATAAATCTTTCCTTGAGAAAATCTATAAGAATTTCACACGAAATTTTTGAACGTGAGAAATTCCGTGAAAAAAGTTGCGTTTTCTTGTAGTGTATGATCATCATTCTTTTCATGCAAACCAAATAAATATAAGATTGAATGGATTTAATCATGCATAGCAGGGACGGATCCAGAAATCATATAAAGGGGGGCCGAAAACAAAAATAAATTTTAATAATAAATATTCAGTAAAATTTAAATTATAAAAGTTAAATACATTGTACTTTTATCGAAGTTGTGCACGCCATTCTTTCATATCATAAAATTCATCAATAATAGAATCTGTATCAAACTTCTCAGCAATCCTTCTCTCAATGTAAGTTA
>JASKGM010006122.1:0-11432 GCA_034509205.1 Ceratonia siliqua
AGTTTCACTCTTGGTTCTTCAATACGTCAATCATCCTTCAGCTCTTCTATTTAACAGGATTTTCTTTTTCTAGCCGTTGGAGGGCATATCTCATTTTTTTTCCACATACTGCGTGATTTGCACAGCCAGTTATAGTAAGCTTCAGGACTTGATTTTCGGCATCCTCTTTGTAGTCAGATCAGATCTTTCCATATTCATGTATCTTCTTCATCTTTATCCTTCAACACTTCTTGCTTTAGCCGAAAGTAAAGTTGCTTCTAACTCAGAACCTAGCTTCACGAAGGAGTATGCTTTAGTTTGAATCCTCTTTGTGCTGTTTCCAAGAGTGGTGATGTGTCCCTTTGTAAATGGCTCTTGAAAAAGTTGAGGTGACAAAAAGGAGTGCTTTTGTCCTCTTGTACATTAATGTCTTTCACTTCTTTGTCATGGCATTAAATGCTTGTCTTATGTTTTACTCCATTGACTTTCCTTTTAACCATAAAAAGGTTCTTCACGTAAACAAACTCTTTTTGCTCCAGAATACTTCTTGTTGGTAATATGCAATGTGGCTCCTTTGACTTTTCAACGCAAATGTGAGATGGCATGCTTTTAACTGGTTCCTACTTGGCATTGTATGAGTATCTGATAGTTAAATGAATAAAAGTTATGAGTGTAATATATATTTCTTCTTTATTCAATTTGTTATTTGTTTAGACATCATTAAAAATATTTAGCAAAATTAGGGATGTGAAACCATTGAGCTAACAATACCCAATGCCTGTATGGTTTGTACCTTATGATTTATAGCTTACTACTTCTTTTCAGTATGATGTTGAAGCTTTAAAATGTATTTATATATATATATGCTCAGATCTTTTTGGTTTGGCCACATGAATAATAAGATTTTAGGAGACCTGCCTAGTGCCTACATTTTGTTTCAATTCTCAATATTCTCTATTTGTTAGATGATAAGAAATGCTCAAGCAAGTAAGAACAGTAATATCTAAGAACAACACAAAGAATTAAACCCCTAAAGAGCTTATAGATGTAGAAAGGTTGGCCAATCTCTTTGCATATTAACAATAGTGACTCCCTTAAAAATCCCATTTGCTGACCACCAAAGGGAACCCACGTGAACAATTCTGTCTCATAACATATGTAAGGACATAGATATGCCCTTGAAGATGCGGACATTCCTCTCCGTATTAAAATGTGGTGAATATGTAATGTGATGTGAATGTAACTATTGCTGGCATGTACATGAAATTTCAACTATTGCCTAACATTGTTACTGGATAATGTCCCAGGTTCAGAGGCCATGTTTGCAAATCTTTGCTATTTCTTTGTACGATCAGTTCAGGTAGTGAAGTAAGAAAAACCAGTGTCTTGTTATGATTGTTATAATGTCAGAGATTCTATTTACAATACTTTTACTTCTTTTGTCTTTTGTTTGTGTTGAGAAAATGGGGAGAACAAAAGGAGAAAAGAAATGGAGCAAACAAAATATATTATTGAAAGATTTAATTATGGTTTGTATAACACACTCTACCTCCATTTTTACTATATTGTAACCGCACAAAGACACTTATCACCCTTTACTTAGGGTGCATAACAAGTAAATATTTCCTTAACCTACAAGGCTTTCCTAAATTCTTAATACCTCTTATTAGGGTAACTCTTTTCTTAACCTACTAGACTTTCTTAAACTATTAATTCTTGTTAACACTTAAGCTGAAGATTATAAAGCTTGTAGCTTGTTACAAATAAAACCCAATTGAAAAGAAACATAAATAACTAAATCCAACTCAAGAACTCAACTATCAATTCAAAAACTTCAACAACTAGCGTTCCCCCTAATGATGTTCTTGGCAAACAAAAGTTTCTAAAATGCTTCAACTTGCTTCCCATGAGCAGTCCCTCGATATTCACCCAATTGCTCTTTTTGGCCATACTGTCTGGCATAGCTCTTAGAAGTCTTCAACCTACTTCCCATTAGTAGCCCCTTAACCTTCTCCCAGCTAGTCTCCACTACTTGGGTTGCACATAGGGCACCCAACACATGGCTTTGTTACTAGGGCCAAAGTGTCTCCAATATGCACTCTCAAGATCTCCAGTTCTTATGAATCCCCTAAGTTGTACCAAGAGCTTTCATTGCAACTTCCTTGACAGCAAAATAGCAAACCAACACTACAACCAAACTACCATAATCACTACAATAGAACTCAACATCAACAACTCAGTTACAGAAAATAATACCTTCCAGATTGAGATCCCAAAAGAATGGCAAACCTCCGAAATATAAGATCCGACAAAACAGAACTCAAGTCGTTGGTTTTTTTTTTGTGTGTATTCTTTTTATTTTTGGGAAGCTAGGGTTATGATTGAAGGTGGGTGATATCTATGCTCCAGTACCATATTGAGAACATAGGGAGAGCAAAAGGAGAAAAGGAATGGACCAAACAAAATATATAATTGAAAGATTCAATTATAGTTTGTATAATGCTGAATCTCAACCTCGATTGATACTAATACTATTACCACAAAAAAGACTTATACCCTTACTTTGGGTCCATAACAAGTAAATATTTCCTTAACCTACAAGACTTTACTAAATTCTTATAGGGAAACTCTTTTCTTAAACTACAAGACTGTCCTAAACTATTAATACCTTTTAACAGTCTGCTAATTATTGATCGAATTGATGGTGGTTGTTTGCAGATTACGTTTGTCTTTCTTGTTTTACCATGCCTACTATTGGGTTATTTGGGTCAAGCTGCATACCTTATGGAAAACCATGTTGATGCCGGTCAAGCCTTTTTTTCTTCCGTTCCAAGTAGGTGTTGATAATTATTCCCATATACAGTAGTGTCCATTGTTCTTTACAGTGGACTGTCTTGGGAATTTACAGGACATTCATGTTATACTATTCTGTCTGCAGGTGGTGCTTTTTGGCCACTTTTCTTTATTGCTAACATTGCTGCACTAATTGCTAGTCGGGCTATGACTACAGCGACATTGTCATGTATAAAACAAGCAATTGTACTTGGTTGTTTCCCTCTCCTTAAAATCGTTTATAGCTCCCAAAAATTTATGGGCCAAATCTATATCCTTGTCATAAATTGGTTTTTATTAGCCGTTACTCTGGTGCTTGTCTATTTTATGTCCTGCATTGATGAGATTGGAAATGCATATGGTAATGATTTTGTTTTTATTCCTTTAATTTTTTTTATCTTCACATACACAAACACACACATATAAGAGTGATCAATTGATTTGACATACTTATACATCTTAATATCTTATTATAGGACGTGATTTTTATTTATCCAACTATTGAATTAGAAGTAAGTACCATGTTGATCTTGAATTCCAAATTTTAAAAAAATAATAACAATAAAGCATGCAATCAAATATATGATAATTTCTTATTTTTGAAAATTATAATATATGTTAATTTTATGGGATATTAAAAAACTTTGGATTAATGTAAACTTTTGTGAGTATGATCTTCATGATAGAAACTTCTAATCCAATTTGTGAGAAAGTCATCCTTAAAAAAGTTATTTAATAATGTAATATTGATTTTCATTGACAACGGTGTCAATCGATCTCTTCTATTGTATTTATTATATATGGCTTTGAAATCTTTTGGTGTCTTGGTCTAACAAAACCACCTCATAAAAATTGCGAAAGTGGAATGGTATTTCCAATTTTTAAGGGATAGTGGGATGGATATGCTTTTATATGTTATAATGTCTTGGTTTGACAATAATCACCTTATAAAGAAGCTAAATTAATTATTAAATTAATAAATAAATTAAAAAATTAAAAAGTATTGTGCATGTCAAGCCACTAGTGTGTGTGTGTGTGTAGAACTTTGTTTACTTACAAATCATCTGTCAAATTGCAACTTCGTGATATTATTCATTGGGTTCAATTATCAAAATAAAATAGTTTGCATGAGAAGCTAATGTTTATATGGAAGTAGATTGAACATCTCTCCTATTATTTCTTTGGCATGTCCTTTAATATGGTTAAGAATTAAGAATACAATTAGAGCTTTGTTTAAGAGAAGTCAATTCGGTTACAGAAACTGATGCAGAGCATATAGCCTTAGACTATTTTTTTGGGTTAGATGCCAAGAAGCATAGGAAGAATTATAAATAATTCTTACTTGATGTTGTTTGGCTATAATGTTTTAATTTCATAATCTGTTAAGTGTTATGTTGTTCTAATTCTGGTTATGTCCTTTTATTGTTATTATGTTATGTTCCCAGGGGTATCTTAGCCTTTTTCTCTTATGTTTCAAACTATTTGTATTGGGTTTTCAGTATTGAATGAATTATCATCTACTATTTTCCTGAAATACCTGAGAGGTTTTTTTATCTGTGACTGATATCATCATTGTTCACTACCTACAAATCCAATTCCAACGCTCAATTTCTAACCGTCGAGTTAGATTTCAGTCATTATACTCTTCCTTTACGCCAAATTGGTATCAGAGCTAGGGATTTGCCCTGCTAAATGGCCAACAAAGGTGAAGGAAGCAAACCAACCATAGTGCCAACAAGAGGAGAAGCAGCGATGTGGGTTGCCATAGATGAACATAGGGGGTCGATAGTTGAAATAAGAGAGATGATCGCCAGCCTCAGCGTTTCCATCTACCAGAACCGAGAAGCTGATAATGGACACATCGCACATGACCCAATGGAGGATGTTTAGGTTCAACACACTGAGAACAAGAGAAACCCAGCCAGAGTTGAACATTGGTTGAACGACAATGATACTGGGTCAGATGGAGAAGCACTTATTCCCTATGAACAGCCTTTCGAACGGCCACAAAGAGGTAGACAAGGGATGCATGATGATTACAAGTTAAAGGCTGACATTCCTTCTTTTAATGGGAATATAAACATTGAAGAATTTTTAGATTGGGTGTCTAAAGTATAACAATTTACAGAGATAAGGGAAGTGTCTGAAGAGAAAATAATTGTATTCTTACAGAGAAGGCAGGGTAAGGCTCCTGTGAGAACTTGGAGGAGAATGAAGCAATTATTAATGAAGAAGTTTTTGCCCCCTGATTATGAGCAACATTTTTTCAGATGTATCAAGGTTATGCTCAAGGAAATAAATATGTTTCTGACTATACAGCAGATTTTAATAGGCTTTCTATGAGGAACAACTTGAATGAAAGTGATGCACAAAAGGTGGCTAGGACCTGGGTGGTTTAAATGTTGAAATTCGGGAGAAAATAGGCCTTTAAATTTTGTGGAATGTTGATGAAGCCCACAACATGGCTTTGAAAGCAAAAATAATGGAGAAATACATAGGAATGCAGACTTATTCAAGTAGATGGAGTGATAACAACATAATACTAGAAAAGGAAAAGCCCTAATGAGTTCATTGCCTGACCCTCCCAAAGGTCAAGATAAGTATACTAAAGAAGGTGGTGGTAGTGGCTATAATCGAAGAAAAAATTTCAGCAAGACTTCTGGTCATGATACTTCCAAAAATCCTAATTCTTACCCTAGAGCCTCCATTTTAAAGTGTTACAGATGCGGCTAACAAGGTCATAAATCAAATGAATGTCCAGCCAGGAAGACAGTTAACTTGGTGGAGCCTGATGAAGAAAATGAAGAAGGCTAAGGGCAACTAGAATTTAATGAAAAATTTAGGATGTAGTTGGGATTGGAGAAGGAGAAAGGGCCAACCTAATCTTGCAAAGGGTTTTATGTACTACACCAAAAGGGGAGCCAATATAGAGACACATTATTTTCCAATATGCTTATGTCATTACAGGGAAGGTATGATACTTAATTATTGATAATGGAAGTTGTGACAATTTCATTGCTAAGAAGCTAATGGATTATTTAGAATTACCCACTGAACCTTATCCATCCTCTTATCTAATTGATTGGGTGAAAAAGGGACCTAATGAGAAAGTCACCAGAGTTTGTAAAGTCATTCTTTCTATTGGCAAACACTATCATGATGAAGTGATGTGTGATGTGTGATGTGATTAAGATGGATGCCACCCATGTATTGTTGGGAAAACTGTGGCAATTTGATTTTAACATAACTTGTAAAGGAAGGGAGAATGTATGTTTATTTAATTGGAAGGGCTACAATATAGCCATTGTTCTATCTAAGAGTGGTGCATTTCTTCCCAAAACTTCTAAAGTGGAGGGAAGAATGACTCACTCTAAAGGAGAGTTTTTAAAGATGGCCAAAGAAACGCATGAGGTCTATGTGATGATGGTAAAGTCCCTGTCCGAAGACTATTTAACAAAAGGCAACCAAGGAAATCCCTGAAAAGGTAAAACCATTGCTTGCTAATTTTGGTGAATTGTTGTTAGAAGAGCCCCCTAACCAGTTGTCACTTGTTAGGGATATTCAACACCAGATTGACCATATTCCAAGGGTTAGTTTACCTAATTTGCCTCATTATAGGATGAATCCGAAAGAATGTGAAATTTTAAAAGAACAAGTTGAGGGCTTATTGAAGAATGGCCTTATTAGGGAAAGTATTAACCCGTGTACTGTTCCTGCTTTATTGACTCCAAAGAAGGACGGAAGTTAGAGAATGTGTATGAATAGTAAAGCCATTAATAAAATAACCATTAAATATCACTTCCCTATACCGAGGTTGATGATAATCATATAAGAATTCAGCCAGGAGACGAATGGAAAACCGCTTTTAAAATGAAGGAATGGTTGTTTGAATTGTTAGTTATGCCTTTTAGGCTATCTAATGCCCCTAGTACATTCATGAGACTTATAAACCATGTCTTGAATCCTTTTATAGGAAAGCTTGTAGTGGTGTACTTTGATGACATACTTATTTATAAAAAAGGAGAAGATGAGCACTTAAATCACTTAGAAGAAGTTCTCATGGAATTGCAAGAGAAAAAATTATTCATCCATCTCAAGAAATGTGAGTTCTTTTAGCATTATATTTTTGGGGTATGTTATTAATGAGCATGGTGTCCATGTTGATGGAAGCAAAGTGCAAGCCATTAAAGATTGGCTAAGTCCCTAAACTATAGCTTTCATGGCCTTGCTACTTTTTACAGGCGGTTCATTAAGAGTTTTAGCTCCATTGTAGCACTTATTACTGATTGCCTCAAGAAAGGTCAGTTTTATTAGGGTGAAGAACCAAAAAACAACTTTATGACCGTTAAGGAGAAGTTATGCAATGCTCCAGTATTAGTTTTGCCCTCTTTTGCAAAATTGTTTGAAGTTGAATGTGATGCTAATGAAGTTGGGATTAATGTTATCCTGTCCCGGGAAAAAAGACCAGTAGCATATTTCAGTGATAAATTAAATTATGCTAAAAGAAAATGGTCTACTTATGGTCGGGAATTTTATACGATTGTTAGGGCTCTTAAACATTGGGAACACTATTTAATTTAGAGGGAATTTGTATTATATACAGATCATCAAGCTCTGAAGTATTTGAACTATTAGAAGTGCTTGGATAACATGCAAGTTAGATGTACCACATTTCTGCAGAAGTTCTATTTTGCTATTAAGCATAAATCAGGAAGTCAGAATTGGGTGGCTGATGCTTTAAGTAAAAAATTAGCCTTGTTAATTACACTCAAGCAGGAAATTGTGGGGTTTGAATTCCTCAAAGAGTTTTATCCGACAGACGAAGACTTTTAAGAAGAATGGGAGAGATGTCTCAATCAACAACTTGCTGGAGACTTTCACATCCTGGAAGGTTATTTGTTTCACGGTAATCAATTATGCATTCCTCGAATTTCTTTGGGAGAAGCTTATGGAGGATTTACATGGAGGAAGTTTTAGTAGCCATATGAACCAAGACAAAACTATTGATGCACTTAAAGAAAGATATTATTGGCCTAAACTCCACAAGGATGTGAAAAATTTTGTTAGAAAGTCCCCGGTATGCCAAACTTCAAAGGGGCAGGTTCAAAATACAGGGTTGTATACTTCTTTACCCATTCCCAATAATATTTGGGAAGACTTATCCGTGGACTTTGTCTTGGGATTACCCCGTACTCGGACATGTGTAGGTTTAGTCTTTGTTATGGTGGACAAGTTCTCCAAGATGGCTCATTTCATTCCCTGTAGGAAGAACTCTGATGTGTCACATGTTGCCAGATTATTCTTCAGGGAAGTAGTTTGTTTACATAGAGTTCCTAGAATCATTACCTTTGATAGAGACCTAAAATTTCTCAATCATTTTTGGGTCACATTATGGAACATGTGTGATACTTCTCTGAGTTATAGCAGTACTCCCTATCCCCAGATTGATGGCCAGACTAATACAGAGTAAGCAACAAAGCACTCCTTCTTAGCAAGATTGCAAGAGGATTACTAAGGTATATCACCTGCCAACGCAAGTGAATCAGTGTGAAAACCCTCTCGGGGCTGAACCAGAAGAGTCGAAGACACTGTAGCTGCAAATAACCCTGAAAAATATTTCATTATGCTAAAAATATTACATCAGATAATATTTAAGACTGTTTACAAGGGCAAAAATATAATAATGCCCTCCAAACATAACTAGAATGACTACAAAGTACACATAATACATGAAAATACCCAAACAACCACTACACATGTCAATTACAAAAAATCAAGCTAATAAAACCATAAAACAGCAACAAAACAAAGGCACATTCGGGAGTAATTATCTTCTAGACTTCTTTGAGCTATCCTGCTTATCCAAAAACTCCATGGTAATTTGTTCTACATCACAGACTAAGGTGGTCAACAGAACTTTGGGGAATTTAATCAGGTGTATTTGTGGGGATCATCCTAAAAGATAGGACCATGCCCTTCCACAAACCGAATTTGCCTATAATAATGCAATTCATAATGCTACAGGGAAATTGCCATTTTTTGTTGCGAATACCATGGCCCCTCACATCGCCCTTGACTTGGCTCAACTTCTAGCCATACCAGACAAGAATGTAGTAGCTAAGCATATGGATGAATAGGTGCAGACAATCTAAGAAGAAGTGACGAATAAGCTTGAGGAGACTACTGCCAAATACAAATTAGATGCTGATAAGCTCCGCAGGTTAAAAGAGTTTGAAGAAGGCGACATGGTAATGGTTTTCTTACACAAGGAACAATTCCCAACAGGCACCTACAACCCAGTCTTAGAAAGTATGGTCCATACAGGATTCTCAAGAAACTCAATGCAAATACGTATGTTGTTGATTTACCCGAGACCATGGGGATTTCCAGAACCTTCAATATTTCAGATTTACATGAATATCGTGATTCTGAAGAGTCTATGTATCTTGATTATAACTCAGGGTCGAGCTCTTTCCAGACTGGGGAGATTGATGCAGAGCAGATAGCCTTAGACTATTTGTTTGGGTTAAATGCCAAGAAGCATAGGAAGGATTATAAATAATTCTTACTTTATGTTGTTTGGCTGTTATGTTTTATTTTCATAGTCTATTAAGTGTTGTGTTGTTCTAATTTTGGCTATGTCCTTCTATTGTTATGTAGTTAAGTTCCCAGGGGTATCTTAGTCTTTTTCCTTATGTTTCAGACTATTTGTATTATGTTTTCAGTATTGAATGAATTATCATATGCTATTTTCCTGAAATACCTGAGAGATTTTCTTATCTGTGACTGATATCATCACTGTGCACTACCTGGAAATCCAATTCAAGTGCTCGATTTCTAACCGTTGAGTTAGATTTTAGTCATTCTACTTTTCCTCTGCGCTAGAAACCTGCAAGCTGTGATTGCATGAAAACCATCATTACCCTGCTTTTTAACCTGTTTGTATGATCAGAATAATTATATTCTTTGTGTATGTATATATATAGCTTCCTTCATAATTTATGATGAACCAAAAACCCACCCCTTTTTTAAAAAAAAATAAATGTAAGGGTATTTAGGTCGTTTTTTCATAACACAATAAATGCAATGTCATTTAACTTTTTAGAAATTTGTATTTTGAGAAAATGACCTTACATTTATTGTTGCTTTTAAAGAGGAGAGAATGTATTTTGGTACATTATAAAATGTGGAGGATGCTAGACTTCGCGCAAAAGTAAGGAGGTTAGCATTCCCCAATGCTTCCATCAACAAGACTGTTCTTATCTTTTTATTAATATGGATGTGGTCAAACATTACTGTTCAATTTTAGGAAAAGCTTTCATCTTAAAGTTTGAATTTCTAAAACATAGATCAATAATAATGTGATCTTGCAAACTGGATAGATGATGGGAGGTTAAGCTTTCTTTTAGTTAGGCATTGAAGCTACCTTCATTATTATATATAAATGTCTACTGCTTTCTTTCTTTCATTCTTTTTTTGTTTTTTATATTCATCATGTTCCTTTCTCCATTTTCAGGCATTGCTGAGCTGGGGGTGATGATGATGACCACAATTTTAGTAACCCTCGTTATGCTTCTTATATGGCAGATACATATCATCATAGTGCTCAGTTTCTTGATTTTCTTCTTGGGATTGGAATTGACTTTTTTCTTCTTCAGTTTTGCGGAGCGTGACAGATGGAAGATGGATGATATTGGTCTTTGCCATAACAATGTTTCTTATAATGTATATATGGAATTATGGAAGCAAGCTCAACTATGAAACTAAAGTCAAGCAAAAGTTGTCAACGAATTTGATGCAGGAATTAGGTTGTAATCTAGGGATGATACGAGGTCCTCCTGGCATTGGTTTGATCTATAATGAGTTGGCCAAAGGAATTCCAGCAATTTTTGGCCATTTTCTGACCACCCTTCCTGGAATACTGATACAGGCATTTCGGTAGAACTCACCTCCAAAAGCTAGCTCAAAAACTAGCTCACGGAGGGACTATATAAGCCCCTCACCAGGTGCCCATACACCCGATGTGGGACTCCAAGTCACCTTGCTTTGGCACATGCCTGATTCCACAGAGGAGGCGTTTCATTCTGTTTAGCCCCGACGGTAACATGCCTGGCACATGCCTAATTCCACAGAGGAGGCATTTCATTCTGTTTATACAGTCAATCCATTGAAGCTCATGTTAAGCATTTGGAACAAGTTTTTCTGCTAATGAGGGAGCATAAATTACTGGCCAAGGCAAGTAAATGCTATTTTGTAGTAGCTCGGGTAGAGTATTTGGGCCATTTTATATCTAAAGAAGGTATATCAACAGACCCAGCTAAGGTGGCAGCAGTTCAACAGTGGCCTAGTCTTGAAAATGTAAAACAATTAAGGAGTTTTTTAGGGTTGGCTGGATACTATAGGAGATTTGTCAAGGATTATGGGTTATTAGCCAAACCATTAACTGACCTTTTGAAAAAAGAAGGATTCCATTGGAGTAATGAAACGGAAACTGCATTTGTAAGCTTAAAAAATGCCCTCACTTCTTCGCCAGTTTTAACTTTACCAGATTTTTCCAAGCTATTTGTGGTAGAAACTGATGCTAGTAGCTATGGAATAGGGGCTGTTTTAATGCAAGATCA
>JASKGM010006124.1:0-11430 GCA_034509205.1 Ceratonia siliqua
TCCAAACGCAAAACAACTTCTCATTCTATTAAAATACATTCTTTTTTAAGAATCAACTTCTCATTTTATAAAAGTCAATCTTTTTAAAGAACATCCGAACAGGCCCTAAGAGTCTGAGAAGGGTAAGTGGAAGTTGCCTCGTGTCTGGCCAAATTTGGTTAATTTTCAAGAAGCTTATACTGCCATTTCTAAAAAAAGTCCAAAGCTCCTTCGTTCAAAAGAGAGATGAACGAGAAGAGAAAGAGGGAGGTAGGAAGTGAGATGGAGAGAGAGAGGGGGGGAGGGACAGAGAGCGAGGGAGGAAGGGGGAGAAAGATAGAGAGAGAGAGAGAGAGAATGTCACTTTAGATCTAAGTAATGAACAAACATGCCAGGTCCAACTTAACGGGGGGTGTTAAATGTAGATAGAGTTTGCAATTAGGATTTACTTGAGGATATTTAAAAATTTTTAAGTTTTTTTAAAATATATAATAATAATAATAAAAACTGAACTTTTAAATAAATTGAAGAGACCTCTAATATGGTAGCTCATTGATATATTTTTTATCTTTTTTATATATTTCATTTCGTTTAAAAAATGTAAGGTATAATTAGTTTATTTATTTTTTTATGGAGTGATTCACGTTGTTTATGGGGTTATTACTATTAGAGCAAGACACCAAAGCCTCTAAAGATATCTATTATCCTTTAAAAATAGAAATGTAATTTTTTTATAAGGTGCCTTTTTAATGGGTGAATATCATTATTATCATACCAAGATATCAAAATAATTCTAAAATCACATATATAATATTATAGATTCTAGTAGAATATTTTATTGAAGTTCCCTCAAAATAAATAATTTTTTAATGTATTAAATTTAAATTTATTTAAATTAATTTTTTTGAAAAAATTAGCATTTGGACCAATTGGATTCTTTATGAATAAGAGAAAATAAGAAATCATTAATCAAGTTGACGAATTGAATAGTTACATAATAAATAAATAGAGAATTGAAAGTTTTAAGAAAACCAAAATATTAAAAATTAGAAGAATTTAAATATAAAAAGATTGTGATGAATTTTACATAATTTTTAATATTTAGCCATAAAATTACAAAAGTAAACAAGCAAAAAGACAACTATCACCAAATTAACCTAAAATACTAAAACAAAATTTCATTAATAAAATTTGAAATGCAAAACTAAATAATCTTTAATTTTTTGATAGTAAATATTTTTTTATTTTCTTTGAATTAGAAATTATTGAGACAATCTAATATTATTAAAAATTTTATTTTGATAAAAAAATTTATTTTTCATTTTTTATATTTCATGGGTTAATTTTTAAAAAAGGTTAAATTTAATAAATCAAATTTCTTCATTTAGTTTGAATTAATCTCAACAGAGGGGCTTTGTAGACCTTTTCTAACAAAATGATTTTTTTATCATGACACACGTATGAAACTATTGTAAAAGCTATAAACATAAGCATAACCGAGAAGGTCTCCCTGACCAAGCCTTGTAAGTGGGGAAGTGGACCGTCGTATTTGGGGGCCCAAGAATATCAAAAGTTGTTAACCTAGGTCATTTTATCCTTTAGGCTGAAGTAGGCTTACCTAATTGGGAAAAGAACGGCTTGGATGGGTAGCTGGGATACTCCCCTACAGCCCCAAAAGTGGGGTGGTAAGGTACACCACCACTCACAAGGAGTGGCAAGCCCCTACAATGGTTGTACGATAGGATATTCCCAACTTTTTTTGTTTAATTCAAAAAAAAAAAATTATGTACTTTAACTTTCTTTGAGAATCTTTAATTTTCATTTTAGTAATCAGTACTTTTTTTGCTTATTTGGTAAAGATTTATAAACTTTCTTTTGAAAAACATGTAAAAATTAAATACTTATTATATTTTTTTGCTAAAAAGTTTATCGTATTTCATTTTATTAAAAAAATAATTCTTTTGTAAAATTTGGATATCAAGAACTTTTTTTATGTATTGTTTGGTTATAGAGTTATTTTTTTAATTGTTAATTCATCAATTAATTATACTTTAAAAATATGTTATGTTTCTGTATAACAAAATATTTTATAAATTTTTTGAAAATTCCCTATATAGATGGGTAAATTGAGACTACAATTGAACAACTGCGTATATGAACTAGGGATATTTTTTTTCTATACCAAAAATGATTGAACTTATTACTCAAACCCCCTCTCTCCCAACCACTGAGCTACCCTTAGGTGACTTTATGAACTTTGGATATTTATTGTACGATACAAGAATAATAGTATACTTATATAAGTATAATCTTAAATAACTACAAAAAAAAAACGTGTTTTCTTACGTCTTTTCTGACGGATATGACGGCTTTTCTGATGCCATTTTGACGGAAAGGAATTTGATAAAACTTTATGACAGACTTTCTGACGACCTAGATTGGCCGTCAGAAAATCCGTCAGAAAGTCCATCGATAGCCTTCAGAAATAGGGTGTGAAAAATGGCGGGAAAATTTCTGAAGGCCATTTGTCCGTCAGAACGACCCACCGACAGTTTATGATGGTTATGTGGCTGTCAGAATGGAGAAAATAATTGAAATTGTACGTTTTTGTCTATTATGACTGCCATTCTGACGGATTTTTCTGTCAGAAAATTTAAGAATGTTTGAAAACCTGTAACCCAACTAACCCTCATTCCCTCGACTCCCTCCTTTACTCACCATAGACTCCTTCAGCCATCTCCTAGTTGATGTCGACGCTCTTCAGCCAAGTGATACGGCGGTGATCATCGAAGCCCAGCTCCTCGATCTTCTGAGTAGGTGAGCATGCCTTTCCTTGTTGCAATTTATTTGAGTTAGGGTTTGTTTTTCCCTTGCTTTCTTGCAATTTTGATTTGAGGGTTTTTAATTCTTGATTTGGTGATGAAAAGTTTTCCTTTCCTTGTTGCAATTTCTCTAAATTGGGGTTTTTTTTCACTTGCTTTCTTGTAATTATGATTTGGAGGTTTTTTATTCTTGATTTAGGGATGTAATTTTGCTTCTTCATTTCGATTTAGGGTTGATATGGGGGTTTAATTTCTAAGAAGCCAATAGCTATAATCTGTCCAAACATTTCCCAACAAATATTTGAAAAACATTATAGCCAATAGCTATAATGTTTCCTTTACCTTATCCAACAAAGATACCACAACGTTTGAAAGACATGGAAATATAGGCACTAAAGGTTTTAAAGTTATCCGAGGTACTGCAAATATTTGTAAATCTACCACCTGAGAAAAGCGTTATCAATTCTAGGTGGAACAACAACAATTTTTAAGGAACTAAACTAAACAATTACCATTTAGAATTTGTGCCTTAAGGCTCATCTTACCTGAATTGTGATTTGTAGAGACAACAATTTCACAACCAACACTATATTGGGATTGCTAGCCCATTTGATAATTGGTTCGATGACTAATTCCTTTTCATTTGTCTGAAAACTTTCATACTTGCAGAATTACAAAGTCGACAGTTGAAAACAATTAGATGTAATACTAGACTTTCATAACTCATAAGTAATTAGAAGATAACTGATTAGCACTAATAAGAAAACAATGATGTATAATATTTTTGTGAACCATTAAGTTGACTAGATAATTATACAAGGGAGCATAAATATACAAAAAGCTGGTTTTTTCATCAGTAGTTTTTCAAGTGGGCTTTACTTTTAAAGTGCATTAGTAACTTGGAGGATCTAAATCTGATATAAATATTCATAGTCCTCCATTTTGTGCAAAATTTGGTGAATATTGAATAAATTGGCAGAGGAATTATTGTGGTAGGTGACAATGAATTTTTTTAAACAGATCCCAAGCAATTGGGTTTATGATAATTTGAGCTGAAATGAGATTACAATTGCATTGCCATGGTATCACCCAGTTATTTCATTTCACTCAAGTAATTTGTTGTTTCTTAACACCCTTATAAAGTGATATGTGATTAGCTATAATAAAATGCATGTCTGTATATATTTTTATACATGCCATGTGTATATGACCATCTCCATTGGAATTTACCAAGGTGAAATCCATTCTAAGTGACCATGTTCTAATATGGGTAAAATCTCTCCTAGGATAGAGGAAGTTCAGAACATATGATAAAGCATTGCTAGATAGAAATTGGATATGAGAGTAGTACAATAGCACCTATAAACCAAATATAATAAGTTGTGAACAAATCTTACACAATTGGGAAGACACTTACCAGTAATTGTAGGAGGAAGAGTACCGAGGGTTAACAACTTCCCAAATTCCAATGCTCTAATATGATACTTCCCAATATATTTTGCAAACATTGGTTTGGTGGTGCTTCTTACCGTACCACAAATTGCCTATACAAACATTGGTTTTCTTTTTCTTTTAATCAATGTTTGTAAACATTAATTAACAATACCTATTATTGCAATCCTTTTGCAAGATGGTTAGGTTGTAATGTATATACCAACTAGACAACTACCATTAAGAAAAGGTAGTTTGCCTTAGCCTACTAACTTGGTGTTAAGGAGATATGATATACCTTGGAGTGAAGAAGAGAACAAGTGGTATTGTACAGGTGCCCCTAATTCTGCCAAAAACTCAAGTTTAGTGAAAAGTTTTTTAAGATAATGCGTAGAAAGGTCCAAAGTTACTATGCCCTGAGTGGCCATTGATAACAGCATAATAACCTCCCCAACCTGTGATTAAAGTTCTTCAAGATTGGAAAGCAATCACTATAAGCATGTAGAAAAAGATATATGTATTTATAAAAAAAATGTACCTTCCAATTAATTAATCCAAAATGCTGCTAAGTCTGTAAAAGTAGTAAGTGTCATCAGAATCCAAACATCGTTACTATGTATTTTAGTCCGATCCTATTATAATATTTGGCTATTTGAAAGAATTTTTTTTAAAACGAATTTTTATTTTTTTAAAAAATGTCATAGGGAAATTATTGCCATGTAAAGGTCTTAATCAATTTGAATGACCCTTTTTCAAAAGCAACGTAATTAAAAATCAAAATTATCTTAATTGCTTTTATTCTTTTTTCTTAATTGACTCCATCATCTCTATAGATTAGTTAATGATAGGTCGTGGATATGAATCTAGGCCCTCAAGCAAGAAGCGCAAGGGGAAAGCTGTTGCTACACCTTTTGTGTCGAGGCTAGATTTAGTACATCTCGAAATCGGATCCAACACACCTACTGTAACTGTAGCAACACCAAAAATAGCAACCTCCAGTGCTGTGGGGTCCTGCAATGGCTATACATGTCCATTAACGATAACTTTTAATTTTGAGGCTGGCAGTAAATCGGCTGACGGTGGCTTATGTATAAAGCCAGTTGGCAACACCAGGTAAGTACACTTTTAATAATTGGTAAAGATTGGTTATCTAATAATTCTAATACTCGTTCCTATAACAAAGTTAATTTTTTCTTTGCAGCTTTTTACCGCACCTACCAACCGTTAACTATATTTCGGGAATTTACAAATCACATTTTTTAGGGCCTTGGACTAAATTCACCTTAGTTCCCGAAGAAGTGAAGGAGCAATGGTGGAACCAATTTAAGGTATTAAACAAACTTCATAGTTCTTATGAAATTCACTTGATTTTAATTATTACTAACTATAATTGTATTGTTTCAAATGCAGACAGAGTGTACCTGGAGACCATAGTATAATGATCGAATTCATAAGATATGGGAGAATAAATGCTCTAGCAGCATACGATCATGTTTTACTACAATCCGGGAAGGGAAGACGAGTGGCAACTGGTTGGACAAAGATATCAAGGAGCAACTTTCGGAAATTTAGACTAAAGAAGATTTCAAGGCCCAATCAGAATGAAACAAGTTGAATTGATCGAAGATAAGGGCGCCGCTACCCATTGAGGTGGATCCATGTCTGTATCCGACCATACGAGGAAGCTTGTAAGTTTTTATTAACTTACAACTTTAATTCAATTTATTAATTACTTTTTAATTATTCTAACACTTTAATCGATTGTTTGTAGGCAAAAGAGTTGGGGAGGGATACTGACGCTGCTGAGGTCTTTCTTCGTATGCAGTACAAAGAGTCCAAGGGCTGGGTGGATTCATATGCTGAGAGTACCTATGTAAGTTAGTTTAAATTTCATTAAACTTTAATATTATAGATTAATTTATGTTTAATTGTGTTTCAAATTACTTTTCACTAATTATGTTTAATTCATGCAAAAATCTTTTAAGGATCTCAAAGCCAATACTCAAGACTCAATAAGTTCTCCCATCGATAACAACCATTTATGGATAGAAACTGTCGGTGGAAAGAAGAATGGGAGGATTTATGGGCTAGGTTCTCAGGCCAGTGTGGTGCACGTGGCTGAATCAAGTCATATACCACGAGCCAGCCAGGACAAACTTAAAATGCTTAATGTAATGAAGGACCTCGAAGAGCAATTCCAGCTGAAACAAATTAAGTTAGAACAAGAACTCGAAGAGCAATTCCAGCAGAAGCAAACTAAGTTAAAACAAGAACTTGAAGATAGCCAGCAGAAGTAGAACCGGATGGAACAAGAACTGCATATGCTCAAGCAGCTAATAAGTGGCATTGCTCATTCTGTCCCTCCCCCTCCCCGTCCCTGTCCCCAGTCCCCTGATTGCCTTGATGATGCACAATATGATTATTGATTACTATTATGTACTTTGTTTTGATTAACTTCTTAATATTAATATTGATCCTATCTACTTAATTTGTTTATGTTGTATATTTAAATTGTAAGTTAATTAAAATAAAATACTACAAATAAAAAAATTTTAAATTTAAATAAAATTTTATAAATTAATTATATAAAATTATAAAATAACAAATAATTAATAATTAAAATTTTCTTTAATTTCTGATGGCCTCAAGCCATTAGAAATTGACAAAAAATATATATCATTTTCTAATGTTTTGATGGCCATTATGACGGTCTGGTTTTGTCAAAAATTTTTGATGGCCTTTTCTGACTGTTGAATTCCGTCTGAAATTGTGACGGCCCCTATGCATCAATTTCTGACAACCACGTGTCGTCAGAATGGCTATCATAAAATTTGTGACAGCATAAATCCTTCATAATCTCCGTCTATGGCAAGCATAAATTTTGACAACTCATTATTCGTAGAAATCCGTCAAAATCTATCTTTTCTAACAAATTTTTTTTCTTTTTTGATGTTTTTGGCCGTCAGAAAAAACCTTTTTTTTTTTTATAGTGAATCTCTATACAACCTATTTCTTTATTATTGTCTTAAAGATATAAATTGAAATTGTAATGATACAATTTAAATTAGATGGAGATATATAGAGTTGTTTAAAAAAGAAACAAATTGAGAGTGGTTCGGCGCGTTCCATTCGCGTGTATTTCAGAAATGATATATTCTAAAATGATATCTCATAATATTTATTGTTTTCTTTAGTGTTTTAAATAATTTTAAAATAATATCTTATAATGGTAAGAAAGTGAAATAGTATAAAACATTATAAGTATTAGAAGAAGTATTACATAAGTTATTAAAAACTATCAAACATAAATTTATAATTTTGATTATAAAACATTTATTAAATCTTGTGGCAAATCTATTTATCATGCTTCATGTAACTCGTTTAGAAATTTCAAGCTATTCCAATTTTATCAAAATTAAGTTACATTTCAAATAATACTAAAAATATGATGGTTAACAAAAAGAATTATAAAAATCAACTGGAAAATATAAAACATCTAAAGAAGCAATAGTTTCATACATGACATAGTAAAAATATTTGAAAATTTTTATTTTCACAAATTTTGTCTCTTATAAATTTTATAAAATCACCTTATGTCATTCTATATCATCACACCTATATTATTACCTCAAAATTTAATTTCTCCATATATAATAAATTTATAAAATTTATAAAAAAAGCCCCTCTTTTGCAAGAGGTTGGCTGGAAGCCTAGAACCATCCATGATGTTGCAAGTCCCAAAGTAATTTCGGGTTCCAAAATTTTAAAAATGATTTCTCTTCTTCCTATAATTTTTCTGCAAAAAAGGGATTCAGGAATTCAGAATTCTAGGGCATGGTCTAATTTTAGAAGGTATGGACTTATTAAAAGATTATCACAGATTATAAAATATAAAGAGTTAAATAGGTATCTTTAATATTATAAATTTTTTAATTTGATTCTTCTATTTTTATATTTAACAATATTATTTTTTAATTTTAAAAAGTTTTAATTAAGCCACTTCATCATATTTTTGTCCATATAGAAACAAAAAATGATGATATTACAGTTAATTAACATATGTAAATCTATAAGTTATTTATTTGAAGCAACTATTTATCAAATTATCAAATAAAATTAAGTTGAAAAGTATGAAAAATTAGAGAGGAAGCTGAAATTACGTGTATCCAATGTGATTTTACTTGATTTTCTATCAATTAGTCACTCTATATGAATACCAATAGAACCATATGTTTTTTGATTAATTACAATATGGTTATTTTATGAACAAAAATATGACTGATGGACTTAATTGAATTTTTTTTAAAATATAAAATGATAACATTGTTTATATTAAAAATAAAATGGTTAAATTGAAAATTTTACAATAACCAAAAATGTATTTTATCTAAATATAAATAGACAAATAATTATAAATAAATATCTAAAGATTTTTAAAATGAATTTGACTGAATTTTATTAAAAAATATCCTTGACATATTTATATAATTATATATAATTTATTTAATCTATTCATTTTTTATAAATCAATACAAATTTCTCTTGGTACCTAATTAAAATAAAAGTAATATTATTTATATATTATTTATATTTATATTTAATTATTAATATATTATAAAATAATAATAATGATAGATGATATATAATAATATAATATATCAAAATTAAATTTAAAGATATAAAAGAGATGTAGCAGAGCCTCAAAATGAGAGATGGGCTCTCGGAGCGAGTACAAGAAATATAAACGGGTGGTATCTATGCCTAGCAGTAAGTTGCAGTCCATGCCACCAAGATTTGACTTTGATTGTGAGTTTGTTGCTGATCTCTGAATAGAATCACCCATTAATCCATTACAATGCATCCCATTAGTCTAATATTGTAACGGAATAAGATTTTCGCCAAAAAGATGTGAAAGAATAGGGTTAGGACTTCGTTGTCATAAGCCAAAATTTTCAAACACCAGAATGCGTAAGTCATAATTGGATGAACTTCTACTTTGCTCCTTCTAGAATCTAGGCTAGAGTAGTGGTTGACTTTGATCGTTGACTGGCACAATTTATTATATTAATATAGCAGGCCCCATTTGGTGCTATCAATTTTGTCTCCTATGGAAAAATTGTTTCTCTTTAAGACATTAGGTGCTGGGGGAAAAATATTCGCCACTATTGTAGACTAGGGCTATGGTAATGTAAATTAGTGTTGGATCTCTTGAAATTATAATAAAAAATGGTATGGGGATCTCACTTTGACAAAAAATCTAAAACTTATTTTTAAGTAATGATATTTATATATTTTTTTTATACCTCATCTCATATCTATTATTTTACTATTATCTATCATCTATTATAATCTATCATTATTATTAATTTATATTATATTAATGATTAAAAGTAAGGTGTAAGAAAAGTATAAAAAAAACTATGTATGAATATCATTACTTTTTATTCTCATTATCGTAACAATGAGTCCAGTACTATGGGAGTGCTGAATATTTTTCCGATTGAGTGATATGTTATGAATGATAATGGGTCTCTTTAGACATTAGGTGAGAGTGTCACTGGGTAATCGTGTTATTATTGATAACTGGTTTCTAATTAATTAATGAAGAGTATTGTTAGTGTGATCGTATACAAAAATCTTGATAAAATTTTAATTTAAATTATTCATGTTATTTTATTCATTCATTTCAATATTTTTTTTATAAAAAAAAATATAAAATATCCCTCAAGCAAGGCTTTGGTCTAATCATTCAAATACTTGGTGGTGCTTGATCATCATATCATTACCATATCTTAATATCATTATCAGCATTGACTACTAAAATCGATGAGACCCAATAATCCTTCTTATTTCCTCCGATCATTATGGTGGGCGAAAGCTTGCAAGTCAAAAATGTCTGCTGTGAAGATTCCACATTCCATTATCACCCACATCTCTTTTCCTTATAAGAAGCACTTGCAACTATATCAGAGATACAAAGGAGAATCATGTATTTGTTATACAAAATCATTTTCTTTCTACTGATTTGCTCTTCCAGTGTAGAGTCTGAAGAGCCCTTGGGGGAATTCTGCAATAAAAACACTAACATAAGTAGTGGGGGCAAAGTATCAGCTAATATTGACAAACTTTTAGCTGATTTAGTGCCTAAAACTCCCTTAAATGGCTTTGTTTCTGGCTCATATGGGGAAGACCAAGACCAAGTTTATGGCCTGGCTCAATGTAGGGGGGATGTGAACACTCAAGACTGCTCTATTTGTATTCAAGACGCAGCGAAACAAATCCGTAAACGCTGTCCAAACCAAGCTGATTCAAGGATTTGGTATGATTATTGCTTTTTAAGGTATAGTAATAAGATTTTCGTAGGAGAAGTTGACACATCTTTTGGCATATTCTATTTCAATGTTGAAAATGTAACTGATCCTGAGGGGTTTAATAAAGAACTAGGAGCTCTTATGGATCAGATTAGGGCAGAAGCTGTTGTACCCAAAAACGAAGGGCTTGGGAAAGGAAAGTCTAAACTGTCTTCATTTGTGACACTTTATGCTTTAGTCCAATGCACGAGGGACCTGTCTCAGTTATCCTGTGCTCAGTGTTTGGCTATTGCAGTGAGCAACTTCCCCACCTTTTGCAACAATCGTAAGGGCTGTAGAGTTCTATATAGTTCTTGTTATGTTCGATATGAGCTCTATCCCTTTTTCTTTCCTCTTGATTCAAACAACATAGAGCCCTCCAAAACTGAGATGGCCATTGTTTATCCATAAGGGGGTGTAGTATATGGGCATTTTAATTAATTTCCCAGAAGTTAAATCGTACTTTCTATTCCTCAAGCTTTAGATGAATTTCAATTTCATTCCAAATATTTTATTTGTGTCAATTTAATTATAAAAATTTCAAAAAATTAAAATTGCGATGTTTTTTGATCCCCTAACTTCATGACAAACAATGATAAAAATTGGTCATTTGATTTTCATGTAAACAATCTAACTTACTATATTTTAAAGTAAAACGTTCCCTTAAAATTTACATGAGGCTGACATTTGGCATTCTGTAGTGCTTACATGTGTCACTTTTTTACTATTTTTTTGACAATTCTATTTATATTTATATCTCATTTAAAAGTCTGTTTAAATAAGATATATTTGGTAATTCATAATGCATAAATTTTAAAATTATAATTATTATTAGTTATAATTATTGT
>JASKGM010006126.1:0-11428 GCA_034509205.1 Ceratonia siliqua
TTTAGAAATTAAGGGGTTGAAATATAAATTTTGAAAACTAAGGGGTTTGAAATGTAATTTTTGAAAACTAAGGGGTTTGAAATGTAATTTTTGAAAACTAAGGGGTTTGAAATGTAATTTTTAGAAATTAAGAGGTTGAAGTGTAAATTTTTTTTAAAATTAATATACATATATAAAGTAATAATAATAATAGTTATTAAAAAAAACAAAGCAAGCAGCAAAACGGAAATGGAGAAACAACAGCAAAACGGAGTAACAGCAGTAGAAAAACAGAAACAGCAGAAGAACATAATAACAGCAGCAGAAAAATAGAAACGCAACAAAACACAGTAACAGTAGCAGAAAAACAGAAACAGCAAAAAAATAGAATGATCAGCAGTAGAATAAAAAAAGCAGCAGAAAAATAGATTAACAACAGCAGAACAGAGAAAAAAAATAGCAGAAAAATAGAGAAAAACAGTAGCAGAATAAAAAAACAGCAGTAGCTTGACAAAAACAGAGATAAATATACAGCAGCAACTTGACAAAAACAGAGATAAATATCTTTAAGGAGATCCCCACAAACTCAAACTCCCTTCACCTTAAATCTTTTCTTCTCCTTCTTCACTGATTGTTGTTTTGCTTGCTGGATCCCTCTTCTCTCTTAGTATTTATAGCTTCTCGTTCCTCTCTTTATTCCCCCTTTTTTTCTGTTTAGAATGGTTGCTTGGTATTTATAGAAAAAAAAAATGAGTGCAACCCCTTAATCTGGTAACCCCTCTATACAAGTATTCCCCTTCCTCCCTTATCCCTTACTGTAAAAATAGTGAGCTGGACATTGGGAAGAAGGAACAAACCCTGAAAGTCCACAAGTCTAGCCAAAGATGACGCTTGAGGAAGGAAGTAGCTAAGAAAGGATCACCACATTTAACACAAGATCTATAAGATCCGATAGGTGTCCGATCAGATAAACTTGCCATAAACCTCTTAAGATATTTCCAAGATATTATCAGATGAAGAGTGCGTGGCACCTTGAATCATAAATGGCAAAAAAAAAAGGGGGGGGAATTTTGTAAAGAAAGAATAACCAACAGACCACCCTCCTAAGTTCAGGCCACAAATACAAACCAAAGACACTCCATTGACGCTAGGCTAGAGTCAAGAAAGAAGGGCTGAGCAATTGATGCTTAAACAGGATGGGTTGAGATTGAAGGAGAGAGGAAATAAATTTACAGGAAAGTAGAATAGAGTAGGTGGCATGAACTAAGGATGAAAAATGAAAAGAGATAAAAGGGGTATGTGGCATGATTAGAAAAATAAAAATAAAAATGATAAAGACATAATAGTGGGACATTTACTACTGTTATCATTTGATTTTATCTTTATTTTTTAATTGTTTTTTACAATTTTTGTTATTTTTGTTATTATTTTATATTCTTCCTTTTATCTCTTTTTTTATTCCACTTGAATTTTTGACCTCTTTGATTTTTTATTTTTCTTATATTTTGTGTTTTCTTGCTAATATTATAACATTTTCTTATTTTGTTGTACTATCCTAATTTTTCTAATTTTTTTATTATTTTTCAAAAATTTTAAAATTTAACAGACAAAATCAAATGTTTACACCATTAATATTTTACAAAATTAATGTATAATAAATTATTTAATTGCATGATTTATTAACATCTGATCCTTTTAAAATTTATCATACAATACCAACATAGTGATTATTTTATTTTTAACAATTACATCAATAAAAATCACATCTTAAAATAAGATAAAAAAATATAAATGTATTAATTCTTATACTAATATTAATTAATATGTCTTTATATATATATATATATATATATATATATATATTTATTTATTTATTTATTTATCTCTCTCTCCCTCTCTCTAATACTTTCTCGTGAAAGAGCATTATCCCGGGCGAAGAGGGCCCAGCCCACGCTAGTGGCGTTATAGGGGCCGAAAGGACCAGAGGAGGACGAGAAAGCAAAAATCAAGAAGCTTGCCGAGTTACAGCAAATACTCTGGCGGAGTTGATCCTTATTCAACATCTACTTCTCTGGCAAGGCAGGAACTGAAGTCTAATAACACGAAACCAAATCATAATATATTTTCATCTGTGTTCTGAGTCAATTTCTCAGGATAAGATTGCTTAACAAGCAGGACCAAGGCAAAGTAGAATGTGCAGTTTCGTCTCCCAACAGGGACATACTTATAAATGTGTATTTAAGATGCAGGAAAAAAAATAAAACTGAAAAACCTGAGACTATCAGACACAGAAAAGCTAGCAACATGCAATAATAAGTCCTGCATGAGATCATTTATTCCATTTCAGACAGTCCAGGAGCAGTAATATCAAGCTTTCAAAGACTCTCCTGCTTTTACCAGATCTTGAAGTGCCTTGGAAATCTGTGCTTCTGTCAAACCTTCCAATCTGATGCCTTTCTCAACACCCATGTCTGAGACCAAAAAGTAAGAAAGATAAAAAGACTGGAGTTTTACCCAGGCAGCATAGTATGAAGGAATCAATATCCTAAAATCTCAATGAAAGTATAGACTTGTACAAAGGATCATGATAATTGATCCTAACATCTCAATGACAAATGAAGAAAAGGTAGATGTAGTTTTGCATATGCCAATCTTGTCGTTAGTATTCCACAGTAAACACACATCCTTCTCTCCTTTCAATAACACAAGAATTCATCCTATTATTATGCCGATCTTGTCATTAGTCTTCCACAGTAAACACACATCCTTCACTCATTTCAGTGATAGCCCGATGTGCCAATTAAAGTTATGATGTTAAAAAAGTAAATTCTAAAAGAAAATAAACAAATATTTTAAGGGGTCACCTATCCTACTCTGGAGTATTATATACTCCAGAGTAGGTTTTTAATTTTTTTAATTTATATTTTTTAATTTTTTAATTTTTTTAATTTTTATTTTAAAAGATAAGTTAAAAGAATTCAAAAAAAATTTAAGAAATCAAAACAAATTTTTTTGACTTTTTTTTAGTTTTCTTATTTTGATTTTTGAATTATTTTTGAATTATTATCTTATGAAAATTTTTTAAAAAAATTTTACTTTATTTTATTTTTTTAAAATTTTTTTTAACATTCTTTTAACTTGTCTTTTAAAATAAAATTATAAAAAAATTTAAAAAACTTAAAACTTAAATTTTAAAAATAAAAAACCTCCTCCTGAGTATCATAGCAAAGGCCATATTTTAAATGAACCACTTCCATCTCTGTCTTTCTAGTATCTCCATTTCTATATTTATTTAAAATTTACTTTAGCTATTTTTTATTAATTAACTTGAATCTAATCTTATTTTTCATAACAGAGAAAAGTATGTCTTCCTTACTGGAGAGTCATGATTAGAACCTAAATGTCTCTCAGAGGATAGATAACTACTGAAAACGACAATCCGAAGATAAGACCATTATAATCTTAAAACTCAAATGATGACAAGAAACTACACGGCAAGCTTAAAAATATTATTATCAGTGTAAACGTGGTTACACTCATGCATGATATGCCTACAAATTTCAAACCATGCAGTCTTTAAGGTCAACACAAATATAATTATTATAGTATCATGCAACTCCAGTTAAATAGATGAAGTTAGTTCAAAATCATCCCAAAAGATAAAAATTAGTCTGAGTACATTAGTTTTCTTTTCCAAATCTTGAAAGTCATAACATAAAATTAGAAGGCCAAGGAGCTTGGGAATAATAATATAGAAAGTGAATGCATATAACAGGGTAAGAAATTCAAAAAACATAGTAGGATTTAAATGGGTGATACCATATCTTGCCCATAATTGGGGTTCGACCCCACTGCATTCACGGATCAAAATTGGCAATTTCGGGTTCAATGTCTTTAGATCCTTATAATTCTTTTCCACAAATGACCTGTAATAACAAAAAGAAAATAAGGGTTCATATGAGATTTAGATACATATGAGGTGTATTTAAGCACTCCAGATATATATATACAGATAGTGAAGCTATGAAATTTGACCCAAAACAAGTAAATTATAACTATAACCTTGCAGTTGCGCTTGCAGGTGATGACTGGCACATCAAAAATCGAAGCTCCTTCAGGTTCTTTGAAAGATGTCCTCTCCATGCCATTGCTTACCTGGAGTCTCAAATCTAGAGTGTGTGAACTTAAATTACCTTACCACAGAGCAAAAGAAAAGGAGGCAAAGCCTAATATAGGATATAATGGAAGTTCAACGCATTTACAGAATCCTTTCTTGATTCAAACATCACTAGGTATCTTTAATTACATATCAATAATGGTTCAAGCTTATGATTAAAACGCTTAAAAGCAGATGAATCATGATCATTCACAAACTTTTAACCAGTAAATGGCAGTCCAAAATCCAAATTGTATAATAATAATAATAATAATAATAATAATAATAATAATAATAAGCATGCTGAAACAAGATTATGGCCGCAAATCATTTGAAAAACTCATCCACAGCACAGAATAATTGTTTCTTGAGCATTTCTCAATTTACATTTCAGCTGCAGAGCAAAAAAGACCAGTAAGAACAAGTGAAATCTCTATCTAAGGCTTCTATGATTTTGATATAACCCGAACAACCCCCAACAATAAACAACCAGAAACATGCGACAAAACTGCAGATAATGAACAAAAACCACTACTGGAACTGATATTCAGAGACGAAGCAATACAAAAGGGGGGGTGAGTATTTGAGAGACTCACCTCTCTCCACAAAACAAGATCCAAACACAACCAGAGCAGACACTAGGGCTTGGTCCCCTCAAAACAGCAGAGAAACAATAAACGACCCACCAATGCCACTAAACGCTACAAACAAAATGATTAGCAGCACAAGGGAAATAACAATAGAACTAAGCAGCAGAAATATTAAAATAAACGACACAACAGCAGCAAAACTAAAAGTACCCAGCAAATACAAACTGACAGCACTAAGATAACTTAAGTTACCCCCCTTTTTGTTGCTTCTTCTGACGGCTAGCATAGGTAAAATGGATTATCAATTAAGAAAAATAAACATTTTTAAAAAAAACCCTTAACCCAAACGTATGGTGTTCTGCCAGAGCTCATCAATTTGAGACCCAAAAACAAAAGAACCCATTATCAGAAACAGGGTATTCAGCCAAAGAAAATCAACATTAGATACCTCTGTGGCAATTGTGCTTAGTTCCGTGCCTCGATTCTGAAGAGAGTTATATTTTATTTATATAAGGTAATATTTTATTATTTTAAAAAAGATAAAAAGATATAGTATAAAGTTATTAAATATCATGAAATTAATTCATGCTGTAATAAAAATTTAAAAATTAAAGCTAAATTAATTTATAAATTCAAGATCAAAAAGTTAATTTAATCTAAAAAATTAAACATTTATAAAAAATAAAAAACATATTTTCTTAAAAAAAAGTTATTTTTTTCCGCTTCACCGAAAAAGAAAACAGAAGTTGTGCTTGGTTGGATGACAAGCATAATCTCATGCGAACTTCCACCTGTGCATCATACCAGCACTGTTTTTGCTTAAATTGACATCAAGCCCAGTCACTTCTTGAGTCTATCAGGCCTGTGTTACTTGTTCCAGGTCATCTTTGGGCTGCCTTCTTTCCAAAAAATCAAAGGGAGTGCGAGAGTCGATGATTAAGTTCTTCTATTTTAGTTTATCGTTCTTTGTTTTTCTCTTCAAATGAGTTTTATTTATAACAAGCTAAAGTTTGAATAATCTCCAGCTTGATGGGGAGTGTTAAAAGTTATCTTCATCTAGTTTTAGTTAGTATTGATTGATTGCTTGATTCTTGTAATAGTATTAACTAAGCATTAGCTGTAGTTAACCCTTAGATGTATTTTTAATGCCGTAACTCCTCTAACCTTCTATAAGTCAGAGCTGATACAACTGTGGAAAAATATCTAACACACTTAGAATTTCTTGTGTCTCTCTCTCATTCTCTCCTTTGTCCCTTATTTTACAACGGCTAAGGGAAATTAAGATTGAAGTTTATTTTGTCTGACTGATGGAATCCAAGCCACAGCCAAGAGAAAGACTTCGTCAGCAGCTATCACAACGTTTTATCAAAGCTTCAGCTGGAAGAGGAACATGTAGCCTATATCCAAGGTAATAGCTTACGGCTGTCTTCGAAGCCAAAAGAATGGAAGCAAATATCAAAATGGGGCTCTTCTATGGCTGCAGACAGTACCCAAAAATGGTAGAATAAAATTGGTGGAATAAAATTGGTAATTAGAATAAAGGACTGGCTTGGAAAAATGGTCTTTTAAAAAAAAATTACAAAACACTGTAAGAGGAGTGGGCAGGTATATGCCATAAACTTATCAGAAAGCAAAATAAAACATCACAACCACAAATAAAGATACCTCTAATACTAATCCTTTAATATTTGGACTATAATTTTAAATCTACATGGGTTAAAACCTTCGTACTACTACAATCCATAAGGTGAAGTATGGTAAGTGAGTATACAATAACTGAAAATCTATTTATTGATATTTGGGTATGAGTCTATGAGTTATAAGCAAAATTCAAGATTTGCATGTTTGATATGTAATAACCAACATAGGCATATAAAATTTTTTGGAGCCATTTAGTACACCTACATCTTCACCTTGGTATCATGGATTTCATGAGGAAGATGCTTGTGTTTGGTACACTGGTATCCAAGATACCAGTGTGCTATAGAATGACACCATTTTAGCTATTATATCATACTACCAAAAAACCATGGGGATCTCACATCCCAAGACTTCTAACTTTTTAAAAATACCAATTGTATCCTTTCTTTAACCATTTTCAATTGTCATACCAAACATGAGAATCTTATATATCATATACCTTAGTATCCTATACCATGGTATTCAAGATATCAAGGGGTGTAAAATATTAGTATAACAAATGGCTTTATATATTTCATATCCCAATATCTTTATAAATAGGTTTCCAACTGATTCCAAAATTAGGATCTTCAATTACTAAACTCCACTTAAAGGAAAACCCACCTATAATAAACCTACAAGATGTAAGATATGGTAAGAAAATGAGCCTAAATACAGCTCTGATCAGAGCTTATGAAATTTCTGAAAAGAGCCCTGAAACTGACAACAAAATAAACATAAATTACATAATATTAGACCTAACATCACAGACTTATAGCATATGGACGAATTGCAATGAAGCCCTATACCAAAATTAGATCATTATTCGAGAAATCCACATCAACTCTCATGCTACAAAATGCAACAAGCCTCTTTGACCCTCATTTGAAAATCTTTGTTGAAATTTCGCTTTTAAGTTGCAATTTTGTAGTTATAATATATGAATTTAAGTTTTATAATGCAATAAAGACTCTTCTTATTTGTTTTCCCTCATTTTATACTACACTTTAAGTATTTTTGTTACGAGTAGAGTTTACTTCCCTCTCACAAGTTTACTTAAATGCTTGAGTTTGACAACCATGATGAGAATATCAATATGCCAAACAATATTAAGTATAAGGCATGTTTGCAGTGTGCCTATTTTTCCCAACTTCTTACCTCTAACTCTTTCTTGTAGCTCACACATTATTGTTCATGCTTTTGAGCCTCTCTTAAATTCCTTATTGGGAACCCATATGTTAATCCATCCTAAATAAAGGCCTCAAACTTACAACCCATGCATTCGTTCCAAATTGAATAGGCCCAATTCTAGCCAGCATTAACCAAAAACTATTTTGCTATCAAAGTCAGACACTTGCCTTCTTCAAGCCAGTAGCTTGTTTTTCTTTTTTTTTCAAAATTCCAATCTTCTCTAGCCACAAGCCAATTTTCAAACTACCAACTCACTCTTCTTGAAGCCCATTCCTTGAAGCCACATCTCTGAGGCCTTGAATTCACCATATATCCTTACATGGTTTTACCTTGCATATACAGCAGGTAATTTGTATTATTCGATTAATTACCACATATGAGAGAAATGGGTAGAACCAAAGGGAAGCTAAAAATTTTAAATACAGTTGGCAACTGGGAAAAGATAAGTTCTTGGAGACAAAAGTTGGAACTCAAAGAAAGTCTTCAAGAAAAATAACTCCAACCATCTGAAGACGAGAATTTATGCTTCAATCTTTGGACAAACAATTCAAAATATAAGTAGTTAAACATCATTTTTAAGTACTGATTTACCAACAACACAAATACTTCAAATGATTAAGGAGAGTAATTAACAAGAATGTAACCAGTAAAAGGGTAATAGAACAACATAAATTCAGGCAGTAAAGTGGGAAAAAGATATTAGCCACCATTATAGACTAAACCTCCTGATGATGGAAATTTAAATTACCAGTAAATGCTATGACATATCTTTATTCAGCGAAGGACTACATATCATCATCTTCAACAAAAAACACTGTTTAAGCACCTGCTATGTACTATGCTTCTTCAAACCTTGTGATGCAGGATAGTATAAGAATATTAGGAGTTTTATGGTTAATGATGAAATGGGTATTTATTGGTAAACCAGGGATTTAGGTATAAACATAGGATTTAGATTGAGGCTTAATTTTAGGGATGCTATTTATTTCTTTTCTTTATTGTTTTAACTTTTAAGCCTGTGTTTTCTATGTCTTAGGGTTTCCTATACGTACCCTTGGCAGTAGACTTTCTAATCAGTTGATGAATTTATAAAATAATCAATTCAGTTGTTTATCTCCCCCCAATCTCTCTAAATTCTTCTCGTTTCTTACTATCTCTCCCTCATTCTGACTGTTCTCCCTATTTTCTCCTCTAATTCTCCCTCAATTATTCTTTGGTACTAGACTGTACTACATACCTTGTGATAAGGAGGACACTATTTACACGACCTAACTAAAAAGAAACATTTCCTAAAGGATATAGAGAAATCTAAATCAAGATAATCCTAAATGTGGATCCAGTAACTTTTTAAATTTCAATTTCTTCCCCAGCTGATAAAATATGACTTATAACTCAAACTACTGGATCCCCAAAAAGTAATTTATTCTTTTATTTCTTTAGAGATGACAACTTAACAAATTATCCTTACATCCAATTCAACAAGCCCCAGCCCCATATGATAAAATCAAACTTCCATTATCTGGATCATAAAACTAATAACTTTCTCTATGCGGTATTCAGTTCTTGAAGTGTCAAAAAGTGCTGTCTTCTATCACAAAAAGAAAAAAAAAAAAAAAGGTACAAATGCACCATTGCCTTTCCTTACAGAAGGTTGATTAATGTATCATGTTCTCAGATGCTCATTCCCTTATGGATACTTTGTTTATTAAATTCCCCACATGCTCAATATTAAGGAAAAGCACCCAATACCATATATTCAAATACACAAACAAATAGCATATAAATGTAAAAAAGAAAATACAAAAACTATTTATACATACAAGTCTAAACCTACAAGAAAATCCCAAAACAGAACAGAAGAAAAACAAATGGTATATAAACTTAAAATTAATGGGAAGGGGTAAACAATTCTGAAGCAGCAAGGATTTGGCATCACATTCACCAAGGTAGCCCTTTAGGCAATAGGCCCAACAACATCTATCGTCATTAAGCTTAGCTCTTCCACACAATAAGGAGCAGGGCATTCACCCAAAGTTTCAAACTGGGAAAGGCTCAGGTAGAATGATTTTTGCGGTAATCTGAGAATTATAACAGATATTCTGATAGATAGAAAGGAGAATGTAGGCTATAAGGTATATTAATTTAATAAGGCATCCTGCACTTTCTCGATCCAAATTTTATTAAAATCTCATCAAGAAGAAATGCGCTATTTTTCTACACAATCACCAAAATGGTGCCACAATTCCATTCAAAATAGTTTGAGGAAAGCTCAAATAACAAAAACTAATGGAAGAATCACCAACTAAGTAACCTTCATGAGTGGTCCCCTAATTGGGAATCAAGTACCACATCAACTACAACTACAAGCCATTTCTGGCTGCATCACACTGTTATTCCACTCACCTTGCACATAAAATAACAAGCCAGAGTTTTATGAAATATCAACACCAATGTGCAATCTTTATTCTTCTAGTTCCTAATCCTCTTGATTCCATATGCCACAGCTTGACATTATTTTCTTCAGATATTAAACTATATTCAAATGACGATGGAAAATCTCAATATATATTCTCGAAATAGGTTTATTATCTTTCATTAATAAGAATAACTATTAAAATTTGTTTTGCAGGAACGGAAGCTAAGTCTAATACCAATCATAAAGCTTGTAGCATAAAAATAAAAAATAAGGACGCAAATGACTCAGAAAGAATCAAAGCAAAGAGTAGGAACACACCCATCAGTGGATCCTCGAGCAAATGTGCCCTCCTAATTAATTACAAGCCAAATCGAATCCATCTATAAGCAATTATAATACCAGGGGACGATGGGAGATCTATAGGACCCTTCATAAGGTAACTCTTCACAAAGATACAAGTAATTTAAAAAAAAAAAAAAACTAAACAGGATACTACACCATATATACCAGAAATCTACACCATATAAATCAGAAAATACCTCCTGAACGGCGACAGCGCAAGAGGAAGGAGGTGAGATACATACCTACTAACGATGCCGGCCGGTGTCGGGTGACCTTTAGGCGATGACGATGCAGATTGCCACGATGGCTAGGGCTGCAGTTCAAGACAACAATGGATGAACTGACGAAGAGTAAAGATCGAAATCTGAGATTGCTGAGTAAAGATAGGATTTTACTTTCCACAGTGTAAAAGGTCCGTTTAAACAAAATATTATATATTAAATTATTATTATTATTATTAAAATAAATTATTTTTCTTCATTTAATTAAATAATTATTTATTATAAAAATATATACAACTTTTTTTTAAAAGTTAAAAAATATTATAATTTAATTTAATTTCTAATTTAATCTTAATTAAATTATTTATATATTAAAAATATTTTTTATAAAAATAAAAAAATATTTAATTATATTTTTTATTCTCTTAATTTATTAAAATTATAACTTTAACCACTTTAATGTTATCTTAAACAATATGATCTCTCTAATTTTATCAAAGTTGCAGTTTTGATCCGATGAAATTAAGAGGACCAAAATTACAAATTTACTACATCTTTAATAAAATTAGGGAGATTATATTATTTATAACGAAATTATGGAGACCAAAATTATAATTTTAGTAAACTAAGAGACCAAAAATATAATTAAGTCAAAAAAATAATAAAATTTTAATAATTCATTTATTCATTCCCTATTAGTAATATTGATATAAAAGAATAAATAAAAATTAAATAATTTGTAAGAGCTTTCTAATAATTAATAATAAAAAATTTTAAAAGCTTAAATAATTGAATAATTTTTAAAAACTTTTTATAATTAATAATAAGCAAATTTAAAAGTTTTTAAGAGATA
>JASKGM010006127.1:0-11428 GCA_034509205.1 Ceratonia siliqua
TTCCATCTTCATTGATGGAGTTGACAAGATTTTCGTCTTTATACATATGCATTATGTGAAGTGACAGCTCTGGCCAGCAAAAAGGATTATTTAAGTTTTCTTGTGTTAAGAAGGTAGCTATAGCATTAGCATGTAACCCCAAATGAAATGAATTAGTTACCAAAGTGTTCTCTTTGAATGGCACAGTGAAGAATAGTATCTTCATTTTTCCTTTTCCAGAGGCTCGACGTTGAACTCATTATGCCCGTTTCTCTACAAACTGAATGCAGATGAAGGAAGGCTCGTTTGTGACCGTTAAGAGCAGCCATGAAGAGAGGTGTCTCTTTGTGCTTGTTACGCATGCTAAGCAACTTCCCTTTATCAACACGTGCAACACGTAATATGCGGCCACACACAGTGAAAGAGCCCCGTGAGGCTGCATAGTGCAAAGGGGTATCCTCTCGCATATTCTTAGCTGCCATAGTCTGCATGGCAGTTTCGGTCTTTTCAATTTCATCAACCAGTTTTAGAACAATGCTCTCTGGAGCGCCCTGAGTGATAACCACGTGCAGTGCAGTGTCATCCGACTTGGTGATCTTGGTGGCGTGAATCTCGGGATGCTTCTTGTATATCTCTACAACTTTATCCCAATATCGTCTCATCACGGCATCATACAGATCATGCTTTACTTCTTCCATATTTGGCGATGTCGCCGAGCTGCTGATGTTGGGATCCATTTCCCTTGGTAATTAGGAGCTGGAGTAGGACTGGATAAAGATTAGTTTACAAGATAAGTACCAGCAATAGCTAAGATGGTAATTAATGGTAATGGTCATACAGTGCTGTTAATTGCTTGGTGACAGTGTGTCATTTTGTACCCTCATGCATATTAATTATCTATATATTAAGCATAAGTTCATTTCTCATAATACAATCCATGCTTCATCTTTCCTCACCATCTGATCTCAGCTTTCATCCTTTTTCTTTTGGAAAAGGAAGATATGTTGCTTGCACAAGCATGAAACTAATTAAGCGAAGCAAAGCACAAGTCAAGGCACTGGAAATGAGAAAAGTACTCCCATATATGAGCTTTGATTATAAAACAATGCACGAGCTAATTATTAAATGATGATATGCATGGCTCAAACCCCCCTGGTCCTTTAGCCATGGAGATTAATTACTGCCTTCTTCCTTGGTTCCTTCCTTTCATGTAAATGTAATCTATGCTCCTGCTTTGCTATTTAGACTAACATCATTTTCCACATTCCCTCCTTAATTCCTACGTAAAAACAGATTCAGATAGAAGAGGACGAATAAAGTTTCGTCCTTTTAGAAAAGAAAAGAGGACTGTACTTTGCGTGCTTGCAGCATGTACCTTCATTTTTTGTTTTGTTGCTCATTTGTAAGCAGGGATCGGGATCCAATTATGATAGAGGCGTGTTAGCATTATGGCTATCTTCACTGTTATATGTCATAATGAGAAAAGTAAATAAATTATATGTATTTTGTCAATAAATCATGAGTATTCATAAGTAAATAAATAATTACAATTTAAGAAAAATTAATTATTTTATCAAAAAGCAAACGTGATTGAATCTATTTCCACATTAGACACATTAAAATAGAAGTGTGAACCACACATAATTTATGGGTCCCATGAGCTCAGCCCATATATACTAAGATTCTTTATAGTAATGTTATTTGTATATTGCTTAACCTTCATTTTTAACTATTGATATATTATAAAATAATAATAATGATAGATAATAGATAATAATATAATATATCAATGGTTAAAAGTTGAGATAAGTATAAAAAAAAAGTGATATACAAATAGTATTACTCAATTTCTTTTGTAGATGCTACGAACTTTGAATTTTTTATTATTAGATACACATTAAAACTTACTCCCTCGTAATTCATTTATTGAATTATAACTTAAAAATATAAGATGCCATCTTAAAATATACTAACACTAGAGAGCTTATGCATGGGAGAATTTATTCCACATATTTACTTGATCTTAATTGCTTTATTTTAGAGTGTTTTATATGTCTTTAACCCTTTATCTAGAATTTCAGGTAGTTTTTACATATAATTAATCTTTAGGAATTCCTGATATTTTGCAGGTGTTTAATTGTAGTTTTAGGATGAAATAGAGCTGATTTGAAGAAGTATAATTTGGATTAGGCTTAGAGATAAAATTCATGTTGAACTGGTCAAGCAACCCCAAACATTGTTTAGTTGTTGAGTCATAACAGGAGTTACAGACCTCGGTTTTAGTTGTTGTTTGGCATTTTTTAAAAATAAGACAAAGGATTACAACTTTAATGAAGACCTTAAAACCTATTTCTGCCATTTTGAAGTCCAAATGTAACAAAAATAAAAGTAGCAGCTATCCAGAAGCACATTTTAACCCATACCTTGTGTCAATTTTCAGATGATATCTAGAGTTCTAGAAGTCCACATTTAGAAAACTTAAGTTAATTGGAAAGCTGAGAAAGAGATCTATAACTTTCATGAAGGTCCTAACTTCAAAATATGATGTTTGGATGCTCTAAAGTGTCAGGAAACATGGCGTTGTAGGATCCATTAGCTAAAGCCGCAGCGTCAAACAATGCGCTGGATATAAAGCCGTAGCGCTCGCTCCTCTAAGCTGCAGTGCTAGCAACTTTTCAAGGAAGTGTCAAGCCCTCCAGGCAGTGGCTCTAGAAAGCTGAGGTTACAACTTGTATGCAGGAAATGATTGAGAATGATGAAGTGTAGGGAAAAATTATATTGTAGTCATAAGCTTTTTCAATTAGCAACTTTTCATCACTAGTCAACTATCATTCATAATTATGATTGTTTTACTTCTTTTAATTGAATTAATTGGTGATTTGATTAATATTAGATAAAATGGTTTTAGTAATTAACATATTAATAACGGTTCTTTGTGAGAATGATAACTCTCTCACTCTTTATTATTTATCATGACAACGTGTACTTTCCTTTTGCATAGTATATATTTTCGTAAACAATAACTCCATCTCATAAGAGCTCCTCCTCTTGAGCTATCCGTACCAAAATCCAAATTTATTTTCTTACGTCCAGTGTCAAATTCTCGTTGCTTCATTCCCTCTTTAAATTAATTTTAGACAAGATATTAGACTATATACAAAAGCTTTAAGCATATATAAGTATTTATTAGAGAAATCATGAACATAATCTCATTAAACATTACATATTTATAATGAAAGTTAATATTAAACTAATTTCATTTTATGATATAGAACATTTAATTATTATCGAAGTACTGCAAGTAGATCAGACAGGTAATTGTTTGCATAATTATATTTTTAATATTTTCTATGATTATAACAACTATATGAAGATTTGAATTACAAATTAGCTAAACTCATCAGTGACTAAATCATGTCTAAGAATTTCAATATTTTAATTTTAAAAATAGAAAAATATATAAATATCATGGATGAAGTAGAATTTAGAACCCAGAAACCTTAATCATATACACATACCATTTGTTTTTTGTTTTCTCTTTTTATTTTTACCATTATACACATGTCATTTTTTTTGGGTCAATTACACATGTCATCAAAATAAATGGATACAAAGTCTTTATGGGCCCAAAATTAATTATGATTGTGGACAGAAGCATACCGGGCTTTCTAGTGGGCCATGTTTGTTCATTAACAAGAATGTCCATGAGTTTGGTCTCGGTAGGGCTTCCGTCTTCACAGGATTCTCCATTTTGCTTTTGTCACATTAATAAAAGATTAATATAACGTTTTAGAATTTTTATTTTGATTTTCATGATTTAATTTCATTCAAATTAGTTCTTGTAACTTCAATAATTTTCACTTTAATCACTTTGGTCCCTGATATAATAGAGAATGAGAGAGTAGAGTAAAAATGATTAAAATTATAAGGACTCAATTGAATGAAATTAAATTATAAGGATCAAAGTGAAGATCAAATGTTATATTAACTCCGCACTAAATAATGACACAAGTTATAGCATCATGGATGGATCTTTGAAAGTAATTAATGTCTTCAGCTTGCATTTTATTGTGAAAAGAAAACATTTTTCAGTTGAGAATTGAATATTACCTTAATTTTTCATTAAAATGGATAAGGGCAGTCTACAATTAGTTAAGAAGACGTGTTTAATTGACCCAAAATTTTTTTTAAGGGGAATAACTTTAAATGGACAAATTTTATTGTATATTTGACAGATAACATAATTAGAAATTATACTTTAGAAAGCTGTTTATATATGAAAGTTTTACACCATTATTATCTATTAATTTTTCAGATAATTATATTGTTAAAAATATTTATACACCCTTTATACTTGTTTTCATAAAAATAATATAAAAAAATATTTTTTCTTTAGGAATATTTAACACAAAAAATCATAACAAAATTTTCCTAAAGAACTTTCCTACTCCACCAAGAAGAAACATTGAATTAATTTATAATATCAATTTATTAATTTGTTCATAAATGTTATTAATTGACGAATAACATAATTAATAACTATAAACGGTAAAAGTTTTTCTGAATAATAACATTGAAACAAAATATTATCCATAAAATAAAATTAGGAAACAATCATGATGAGCATATATGTTTCCTTTATTTAAAAAAAATGGTTAATTACATTTTTGGTCTCTTAGTTTATTAAAGTTACAGTTTTGATTATCTTACTTTTATCTTGAATAATATGGTCAAACCTTCTAGTTTTATTAAAGTTATAATTTTGATGCCACATGAAGAAACTATATATGAGGACCAAAACTACCACTTTGTTGCAACTTTGATAAAATTAGGAAGATTATATTGTTCAGGATAAAATTAGAAGGACTGAAACTATAACTTTAACAAATTAGAGGAATCAAAAATATAATTAATCCTTCCAAAAATAGAGAGATACGAAAATGAAAGTGATCACCAGAGTTTTGTGTGTGATATATCGATCCTTAGGAAAACAACGAAGAATATAGTATTTCCAGAAGAACATAGTATAGTCATTTCTGAAATTGGTGATGATGGTGGCGTGTATCCATAGATATGGTCCTTCTCAAGCAAATTGGTGATTGCTTTCTGAACCCAGCAGCAAGCATGTCATATTTATCAACAGCAAGGTGGTGTTGATGCATCTTTCTAGCTATTCTACTTGATATAATGTAAATGCATGGATTCAGCTATAGATGGAGTTAGGATTAATGAGGAAGAGTGTTTCAGAACAGATTGGCAATGCTGATAGTATATATGCAGTGAGTTTTATATAACTCTTTGACGGTGGAGAAGAAAAGCCATTAACGTATTCTCTTTAACGCAATATATGCATATGAAAGAAAGTATAAAAGACGTATAACAAGTTGAGAGAGTCATCAAATTAATAAACAATGTAATCACTGTCTTCTTAATATAATGTTCCTTTCGTGTATAATTGGCCAACTTCATCTTTAGGAACAACAGATTCTTGTCGTTTTAAATTACTTTGCAGAAGGAAGGGGTCAGGTAATATTATTTTCGTCTTTTTTTGTGAAACAAAAGTAATAGACATATATAAAATGATTCATATCACATGGCGTTCAGGCGAGATTTCAATTTCTAATTCTCAGAGTAAAATACTCAGTGATGACCATTATCGAGGTGTCTCTGTCAACCATCTCATTCTAGACAAAATTTCTCTTGCATATGTAATATGTACTTGTTTGTGCCATTAATGCCTACGTGAGTTGCATGTAGAAGCGTGAAATTAAGCAAAGTAAAGGCACTGGAATTGAGAAAAGTAGTCCATTATATATACATAAGCGTGTGTCAATGACAAAATAATTAATGCCGAAGCTAATAACATATGTCCTACCATTTCGCCCTTGATATTTCTTGGTTTCTTCTTTTTGTATGTAATCAATGTTCCAGCAATTTTTTTATCATGGCATACGTGATTATTAATGAAATATTATCTTTTATTTACTTAAAATTAATTATGATTTAATAAATTTAAGTATTAAATTCTTATTAGTCAATTCAAAAGATATTTTTTAAATAATTATTCACATTCATGGAACATAAAAATAAGAAAACTCTAGTTTATACTTGGTCCTCTCTCTATCTATAAGATATATAGTTTCACTCTATCAAAAAGTATGTCATGTGCTAAGAGAAAAAAATTCAAGTCATGTTCATCAAATTTCCTGTAATCAATCTCTCATCAAGATTTAATCCATGGATCAAGGTATGCTTTCTTGATTAATTATTCTTGTGAAAATCCATTTTGTTCTAAGATTTTGGTGTTAGCTTTTATATTCTCAAGTAGAGTTTTGATTAATGTCTTCCAAAAATATCAAAACACATGATACTACACTAATTTGAATGAAAAATATTTCAAGAAGATAAAGGCAAGTTAGCAAAAACGTCAACGTAGGCAAAATACACAAGATGAAAAAGACAAAAATGATGAGTGGCAACAATCTAAGCCAAAAGAATAAAATAACAAGGAGTGCTAGGCATTACATGCTATTCCCATCAATAAACTTTGCACTAGGGTCAAAGTCGGCCAAACAACTGTGCAAGAAAAAAAGTAGTTTTTCTCTAAGCTAAAAAGGGAATGCGCCATTTATTACTTGTTAGAGAAAAAGCAAGAAAATGGCCTGAAGTGATCGAAGCTTGAATAGCTTAGTCGCTTATCTATCAGAAATTTTCATTTCAAAGTAGCCTGTAGAGAAGATACATGAAGATCTTTCATGGATGCACATCCCAGGCAAAAAAAGAGAAGCTTCAACGGATATATTTCAATGGGTAGAAAGAAACGAAGATAAATAGAAGCCAGGATGATACAATGGACTATCGAAATACTGAACCAGAGAGACTACCTATCATTCTGAGCTTAAACTTTCATACATCTCTGTATACTAAATTTTCTTCAACTGTTAGAGAGATTCACTGTCATAGAAAACCAATGTATGCCTACTGTATACATATATTATGCTAGAGAGAAATTTAACCATTTTCATTCTTATTCTAAGAAGTTCTTTGTGGTAAGGGGAGAAAACCACTAAATGTCGTTGTGGGTGATCATTGTGAAACCTTTTTATTAGTGGTGAATAGAGCAAATCACCAATTTCTAGTGAGATATGAAAACTAGTTGTACTCTATTAAAGTATAGTAAAAAAATTTCTTAAAAGTTAAAGGGACTGGATGTAGGCTCACTCATAATACGTCAAATTAGGATAAATCTCTGTGTGTTGAATCTTCTCCTTGTTCTCTAAATTTATTTACTTTGCTATGTGATTTTATCAGTTACTTCACTGAAAGTTCAAGTTCAACGAATTTTACACTTTACCTTTGTGTGAACTTTAGTTTATTAATTTAATCTGATCTTCTCAAGATAGACTGGGTGAATTAACTGCAATTACAAATTATTTGAGTTTTTTATTAACATATTGTAAAGTGAAAAAGATATATATATATATATATATATATATAAATTGAGAAATACAATTCACCCCTCTCGTCTTTCACTTGGCATTATTGTTATGCGAAAGTTAGGGTTTGATTTGCATAAATAACATAAAGAATTACCTACATTTGGTATCAGAGCCAAGTTCAAGGTGTCATAATGTGACATTAAAATATAGAGATTTTATGAAAATTGAGTCGCCACCGATTAATTACGAGGATAATTGGAATCTTTTAAAAAAAATCCAAAAACTAGCCATTGAAATTATAAGAAATGTTCGGGAGTCTAATTACGAGTGAACAAGGTGTTAGGTATTCCATAACATCCATCTCTAAAAATGGTTACTCTTAATTTTTTGTGCTTAAAATTTGATATATATTGATTATTTTAATTACCCATTTTTTATTAAGACGATGAGAAGACGAAAGATAAAAAAATCAGACCTGATTTACTGTGTAAGAGCTTATGTACCCTTACGAGGATTAATATTCACGTAGTTCGATATTTTGTTTTGGGTGCATACTCCCCTACCGTCCACGTTAGTGGGCGGTAGGGGAGTTTTAAACTTTTTTTTTATATATTTTTTTATTTTTTTTGTTTAATTTGTTTTACTTTTTAAAATTAATTAATTAAGTTTTATATCATAAATTTTTTTTAAAAATTTTAAAGATGTTTTTATATTTTTTGTAGAATTTTTTAAGTCACAAATGAATAGTAAAAAAAATTATAGATGAATAGTAATAGAGATATAAAAAAAATTCAAGAAAAAATTGAAAAACGTTTTAAAAAATTCTGAAAACATTATATAAGATAAAAAATACTTAATTATTTTTAAAAAGTAAAAAAATTTTAAAAAAAAACTTAAAAAATAAAAAAAGTAAAAAAACAAAAAAATGGGGTAAGGGGTAGCATAGACTTCTCCTTTGTTTTGATATACCTAGGGTGGATATATTATCTCAACCTTAGGCGATAGTATTTTGATAAGATAATGTGAGAGAATAAATTTATACCTAAAATCTTTAGAGATTAGGACAATGTGGGAGGATGAACCTCCACCTAAGGCCTACGGTGATATAAGACAATATAAAGAAATAAATATTTATATAAAGGTTAAAATAATATGAGAGAATAATTTCTCACATATTGTTTATAAAGAATTAAGTCAATAAGAAAAATAAATTTCATCAAAAAGCCTAAGATATTATAGGAAAACACTTCTCCATATAATGTTTGAAAAAAAAGAAAATGGTGATTTTTGGAATCACCATTGAAGGAAGAAAGATAAACATTGAACTTGATTATTTAAAACCCATGTTATTTTTCCTTACCTATTTTGGGTCTTTGAAACCCAATTTAAAACTCTCATTTATGCCTTTTAAAATATTTTGGTTAAGGGACCTTTGATACCCAAGGTTCTAAGCCAAAAAACTTTACCATATAAGATTAACTCTTTAACAAAAGAAGGCTTTCGGTAAACTTTTAAATAAATGCCTACTGGGCTACGTGAGCCTGATTTTTAAAATATGCCCATTTTTATTCAAATACATTTACTTTTGTTCATTTCAATTTTCAAAACTTCAACTTTTATAGAAGAAATTTTGGAGACCAAAAGAGAAATGATAAACCATGATTGAATATAATGCCCAGCTTGTACCTATCTTAATTTAAAACTTCTAACCCTCTTTATGTTCCTTCACTAAAGGTTATTGGGTCCTTGTTTCAAAATTTCTCAAAGGCCTTTAGAGCAGGCCATAAAAACCCAATTTAAAAATATTGGTTAAAGATTTTAATTCCATGGGAACCCTTTAAACCCCAAATTTAGACCTTTGACCTTCGTAAAAGTAAGTTATGGCCTTGGACCCTTTCAAAAAAAACAATTGAGCCTTTGAATTTTTTTTTGAAATAACAAACTTATTGGACTTTTGAAATCTCTTTAATTCAAAAGTTATTTTCTGGTCAAGCGCATAAAACTTTGCCCTATTCTGTCAAGTTCGAACATGTCCCTTTAAAACCACTTTAACATTTCATCTCTTCCCTTTTTAAAAGAAAACAGCTCTCGTTTGGGCGATCAACAGAAGCTAGGGTTTGAAAACAAAAGAAATAGGGGGAGGCCAACGGCTGGGGCTTCAAATGGGAAAGAGAGGATCGGTTAGGTGAGGAGTCGGGTCAGGTCAAGCAAGAATGGGCTGGCAAGTTGATGGGGCTAACCTTAAGGGATATTGGGCTAGTGTGAAGTGTCAGGCTCTTTTTGATTTTTTTCTTCCAATTTTTCATTTTCTATTTTTCATTTACTTTTTTTTCAATTTTCAATTTTTATGGAAGTAAATGAAATTTTCAAACACATATTCTTTTCAAATTTTTATTCCCATATTTTGTATTTTCTTTGTTATTACTACCACTTTCCAATTTTTTGTATTTTCTTAATTTTTAGGATTAATTTTTCTTAATTTTTTAATTTTTTGAAATTTTTCTAGATAAAGTCAGGTGTTTACACAAGAAATTTATGATTTTTCAATTAAGTTCTCTCTCTTTATAAATAAGCACATCAAAGATGTTAATAACTTTCTTTATGCATGATGATTTTATTCCACTGCCACATCTAATTTTACGGTGATATTGATACATTTCATATATTATATAGAGTAAAATACTATCTCTTTCTTTGAGAGATGATTTAATTATACAGCCCTTTTTTATATTTTGAAGTCCTACATATAACTCCAATTAACCTAAATCTGTTAATAATATTCTATTCAGATTTAAAAAAAAAACTAATATTACAAATTAGAATAATATAATTATTCTTACTTAAAATATTCACTCACTCATCAAGGCAACAAATAATTAGTAGTCTCACTTAATAAGATGGCGAATAGCGAACAGTTTCAAGTAATGATATTTTTAAAACAAAATAAAAATTTTTTTTAAAACTGAAAAAAAGTAATTACTTTTAAAACAGAAAAAAATTTAACTAATAATATTTTTGAAACAAAAAAAATTTCAAGTAATGATACTGTTAAAACAAACAAAAAGAATTTATGTTTCAAGTAATTTTATTTTTTTAAAAAAAATTAAGTCATGATATTCTTAAAATAGAAAAAAAAAGACAATGTTTTTCAAGTAACTATATTTCTAAAACATAAAAAAAGAGGACTTAAAGTAAAATAATGAAAAAAAAAGATATTTTGGTCATATTATGCAAAAAAAACCCTTTAGCTAAAAGATAATATTCAACTTTAACATCAATTAAAAAAATTAAATTAAATTATAATTTATTTTTAATTTACAGGAAATGACTATGTAGATTTTTAAAACAAATAAAATGGTTATGTAATTAAGTCATATTTTAAAAGAAGTGAAAGTATTTTACTATATTATATAATTTATTTATTTAAATAACAATAATAAATAGAGATTGTGTTAGATTGATTTACTATTTTTGCTAACCTAAACTCAATCTACATAAAGATTTAAACAAAACCAATCCACCCGTTTGGTTTAAGTTGATCAATTTGGTCAGATGGATCTAAGTTTTAAACAACCTTAGCGAGAGTGTGTCATTTTATCCCCTCATGCTTATTAATGATCTATATACTAAGCAAAAGTTCATTTCTTATAATACAATCCATGCTTCCACTTTCTTGTGCCAGCCTTTTCTTTTGTAAGCAAAACAGTCCTCGGAAAAGGAAGGGGGATTTTATTAATTAATATTTATAGGAAATCAAATTCATACAGAACTACGAAAAATTAAAAATTATACCACTCGAATAGGTTGGTTGAGTAAATAATATAAATCTACAACATCCTTCAACACATAAGCTAGATTTTGGAGAATTAGTTAATCCGGCAGAGTATATCCAAATTCAATAATGTTGGTCCTTTAACTTTGGGGAACAAAGGGAAATGGATTGATTTCATCATATTGGTGGATTATGTTGTGCCATTTTGCAGAATATACGTTGAATTAAAAGAGAAGCA
>JASKGM010006128.1:0-11423 GCA_034509205.1 Ceratonia siliqua
TTTAATTCCTTGAGTTTGGTCTGGATGTGCACCATTCTGATAATAAAATCTCTGACCCCACCAACATTGTCATATTTAGTATCTGTGAGTTGCTTCAAAAGATACCTAGACTCAGCATTGTTAGACACATGATACCTACCCCCTATGGCCTTCATCAATTGTTTCACACTAGTGGTCTCTAGCAAACCACTTAAGAGATGCTCAGCAACAGATCTTTGAATTGCCAAAATACCTAGTCTGTTAGATCTCTCCCACTTAGCTCTAAGATCTTTTTGATCTTAAGTACTTTCTGCAGTTGGCTTTGGAGGATCATCCTCACGGAATGCCATGTCTAAATCGGCCATCCCTAAAGCAAATTCAATATCTTTCTTCCATCTCTTAAAATTTGAATCATTCAGTTCCTCAACAATAGCAGTATTGTTGTTTAAACCAAAAGAAACTGTTTCAAAAAATACAGCATGTCAGTCATAGGGCAATTATTTATTATTTCAATATCATAAGCCCTAACTCAAGTTCCAACCACATTTTTACACCTCAATTTTGGGCAAAGCGTGTAGAATATGCGAAAATACTCCTTTTCGTACATAAAAGCCAACCGGAAATAAATTAACTTTGAAAAATTATCTCCTTTGGGTAAATAATATTTTCAGAATTAATGTATCACCCAATATACACAAAATTGCTTTTATGTCATTTTTAATTAAAACACACAATGATCCCTTTTGAGCAGGTGATTGTATGTAATAATCAAAAACTGTTCCAAATTTAAGCTCTACAAATTTGATGTAAACAAAACCACTTTGGTGAGAATATGTTCACATAAATTGTAAAACTCAAATTTCAAACATTTTCATAACAACCAACATATATATATACCCATAAAATTGCCCAAAGTGCTTGACCTGACATTAGTTGTCTTAAATAATTAAAGGTTTTTTTTTTTGGCAGCAGAAACATCACAAATAAATATATCATTAGTATACAATCCCAAATGATTAGGGAGGCATTAAAATGGAGGGAAAATACAAAATTTGAGAGAGGGGAAAATTTGGGCTATGGAGCATGGATCCACGCGCCAGTCAACATCGCCTGGCACATGGATCCACGCTCCAGTCACGTGCAATCTAGCGTGTGGAACCACACTCCAGTCACCATCAATTGGTGCATGGAACCACGTGCCAATCACCATCAACTGGCTCGTGGATCCACGTGCCAATACGGAGAGCTGGTGGTGAACACATGTGCCAGTCAACATCACTTGGCACGTGAATCCACGCCCAATACGGACAGCCTGGCACATGAATCCACGCGCCAATGTCTTCTTCCTCACTGGTGGGTCAGCCCACCCACCATGGAAGCTCATTTTGAGCTCCAAAAAAATGTTTCTTTTAACCATTTATAACAAAACAAAATTGTAGATTCTTTTCAAAGTCAAGTATAAGGTAGAATCTCCACAAAAATAGATCAAAGAAGAACTTTTCAAAAAATAAAAATGAGGTTCTTTGATCAACCGTAGGATTTCAAAGTAAGTTGCAACAATGGTTTTTAATGCATCTTCATGCTTAGAAAAGAATAAAATTCTATATCTGAGCCCAAGGAAATAATTAAAAAATAAAAGTAAGGCAATAGGGTCCTAAATTTGCACAAGGTAGCTCTGATACCACATGTTAGAGACAAAGAATATACAAGAAAACTTGCATAGACTTAGAACACCATAATGCACTATGTATGGTGAAAAATCATACATGTCTTTGACATACTGAATATGCTTGAAATAACTAAAGATCATATCTGAGATGATCTTCCCTCCTGTCTCCTCTGTGAACAAGGCTGATGGATGGCTTGAGAGAAAGAACTTTTCTCTTACTCTCTGAGTTCAGGAAAAGTGGAAAAGCACACTTTCTCCTTTGGGCATTCACTTATATATATGAGAAGGAAAGGGACCAATATCCCAATAAACAATCCTGATAAACCCTTCTATCATGAGCTATCAGTATTCTTTGATTTATACAATAGAGCCAATCACACTTAATAATAATAATAATAAGGTGTATTAAGTCCATCTCCCTGAATCCATAACAACCAGTATATATAAAACATCAAATATACAATTAGTGGCAGCCCATATTAAAATCATTCTAACATTAACGTCTCTAGTTATGAAGGAAATCTGAATCTTTGTGGAATGCTACTTGACAAAAAGTGCCCAGAAGATAAAACTCCTACACCTCAACTATCTCCAGAAGATGACAAGTCACTTTTCTCTTGAGAATTTTACATGAGCATGGGATTGGGATTTGCTATTGGATTCTGGGGGGTTTGTAGGCCCAATTCTGTTCCACCCTTCTTGGAGACGTAATAGGCGAACAAAGTAACAAATTGTATCTACGCAAAGGTAGCAATTTTTGTGGCTAGGTACTGCAGGTCACTAAGAGGATGGTAGCAATTTTTAATGTCTCATACTTAACTTTTATTTCCGAGTACCAATTAAACTAACATTTTTTTTTAAGTTTTGCCTCGTAAATGAAAAAGAGAAAACCATTAAAAACGTATGGTATGCAATATATTACAATATGAATTAAAAGACCAAAATGTTAGAACCCAATAATGATGTTTATATAAAAACATCTGGAACGATAGTTATTTAAATTTTTTTGTTCTAAATACTTCAGCCTTTCGTAGTTAAAGTTACCCGTTTATTTCAATAGATTCTCAAATATTTGTATTAAATTAGGACTTTATTTAGAATGGATCTATGATAGTAAAACATCTAAACAGGGAAACTGATCAGCCTAATTAGTAATTACACAATATATATTATTTATTTCTTGGGGTTAACTTTCGTTATATAACTTGCTGTCTATATCTGTCCATGCTTGTTATTTTTTGGCATTATGGACACTTGTCAATCCTTTTTGAGGATTACAGAATTAGCTTTGCATGATTACAAAGTTTTTAGTTTCTTGCAGGATCTTCTATTCCTTTGGTATGGACATATTGTTTGATCGTGAATAGGATGAAAGTCAAAGTAACAATTTGTCCACAAAAATAAATTTGAGACTATGCTTTGATTAATGTTATGTACTTTTCATATTTCTATTTTGTCTTTACTAGTGTATAAGATAAAAAAGATTTAAATTATGTATGAAATATATTAGGTTTATATACACTACAACTGCTGGAACTATATTACACATGCATACATACATCAACATTTATGGAAATATATATAGTTATTTCTTTGCTTTGATATTTGAATGTGTTAGCCTAAGGTTCAAAGAAGTGTAATATTTAAGTTTGGATGATAATAATGAGTTAAATCATAATTTGGGTATGCATTTAAGGCCCTAATTTTTTTTGAAGTAACTTCACTTTTGAATTTTAAATTTAGTAAAGTGTTAGCCCCAAGGTTTTATTTAGGGGTGTCAATTAGGGTCAGGCCTAACGGGCTAACCATCAAGAGTTAGGATAGGTTGGGAGCCAAAAAGCAGGCCCTCGTTTAACGCCCGACCCTACAAGGCTCAAACCTTGACGGGCCGAGTTAAGCCTTGTATGGCTTTCTTTATTTTTTTTCTTTTTTATTTTTACAAAACCTCTTCATTTTTAAGTTTCACTTTTCCCTTTTTAATTTTTAACTTATTTCATGTAACTATGGAAAATTGAATGTTTGTTGAATGATGTATGTAAGTTTTTAATTTTTTAAATCTTTATATATTTTAATTTATGTTCTCTTTTTAATAGCGTGTAATATAAATTATATAACTAATTTTTTAATTGAATTTATTTGTCATTGTACTTGAAATGATATAGGACTCATAGGAGTATGCATTATTTGAGAGTCAATATGTGAAAAATAATAGGACGTCTCAATTATATCTTTATTTGGATGAGCCAAAACTTGAACTTTATTTTTTTAAAGATTTAGATGTTTTGCAATATTAGAAGGATCATAGGCATCGATTTACAGAATTATCAAGTATGACATGTAATCTTCTAAGTATTTCAATCAATATTGTGAATAGTTAATTGACTTTTTAGCATTGGTACACATGTACCCGTAATTAGTTGCATGGTTTCATTCATAATAATAAGTTTATTAACTTTAAACTTGTTTAATTTTTTTATTATTGTTACTAACTCTTATCGTAATTTATGCTTTGTAGATGAAGAAGAATATGACAACTCAACAATTGTACCAAATTTATCTAAGAAAGATTTAAATATAATTATTGAGGATGATTGATAAATCTTTTTAATTTTAATTTTATACTATTGTCTTTGAATTTTTCTGACAATTAAGTTTATGATGGATTTTTTTATTATATATGAAAATTTTACATAATTATAATATATTTTTAAATTTTTTAATATCCTGACCCGTTAAAGTTCTTTTAACCTTATAACTCTATAGAGTTAGGGATTAAATTTTTTAGGCCCTTTTAATAAAAGGATCAGGCTCGACTTGTTTAGGCCCGGCCCATCAAGGACCAACCGGTCAACTCTTGACGGGCCAGGTTGGCCCTAATTGACACTCTTAATTTTATTAATGAAGGAATTTGAGTTTTGGTAATAACAATATCATTAACCATTTTGAAAAATTGATTTAACGCTATACATTTTTTAAGATATTCAAATTCAAAATTTAAATATAGTAAATAATTGTCTGGCTTAAATATGTGTTATTAATGAGGTTATCTTTCCCTAAGGTCGTAATACATATTTGAAATACCAAAAAAAAAAAAGATCAGCAATTAAGATTGGAGCATATAATTGAAAGTCAACAAATGGAGCCATTATAATTAAGGAATATCTCTCACAAGGCTAGAAAGGAGGGAAATCATTGAAAAGCAAAACAGTTAAAGGAAATATTACGCTGATTTGTTATCATCCTTGTAACAAGATAAAAAGAGCAATGACTAAGTAGGATATAAAAGGAAAAGAACTCAAGAGACAATCAAGGAGGAAAAGGAAAAACAAAGTGAAGGACAACTCACTACCTCCTCTACTCAACAAAAGAAAGGTCAACTCTGATTGTAATGCCACCTCATACAAAGTTATTAACTTATATTCTCATTTTGAAAAATTCATTATTTTTTTACTTGAATTTGGTATAAAGATAAAAGTCATAAAATTTTCTTGATTCCTATAAAATATTTTACATGTTAAGTTTAAATTTTCTTTGGTAAAAAAAAAATTGGTAAGGACTGTTTTGGGCCAATTACAAGTCTTTCTCTGAAATGTCATTGGAAAATCTATTTTTGTACCTCTTGGACACCTTTCTAGAAATTTTTAGTAGATATTTTTCACCCACATGAAATACGTCTAGGTTAACTAGCTCTAAACGTCTTGTCCATCTTTCTAGCATAAATAACCATGTTCTCCAAATAATTCTGATGACAGTCATATATCTGAGCTACAGTAGCCACACGCACAACACTACCCTGCCAACTAGAAATTTTATGGCTTTTATAGGAAACTCTAATAAAATATTAAGGATCTTTTTGTTAATATATTATAAGCATTTTTGGGTTAGTCTAGAAGATTTCTCTTAAAGTATCTAGGATATTCTTGAGCTGCAAAGTCTAGAATCCTTGGGTTTTTAGTAGCTCTTGGTTAAGTTCTTTTTAAAGCTACTGGTTCTTTCTTCTCTTCCATTCTCGACAGGAAAAAAATAATTTCTGCAACACTACACCTCTCCTTCAGCCTAGGCCCTTCTCCTTTCCTCTTTTTCATCCTTTTCATTTTCCTTCTGCCAAGTGCTACCAGCATCAACAATGTGAAATAGTAGAGTATTTGGGGGGGGAGAGAAAGTGAAAGAGTGTTCTTCCCTTTACCATTTTTTCTGGATCTCATGAAACAGCTCAGCCTTTCTTCATTAACTGCTAGAAATTATGCTCTAGCTGGTTTGAGGGAAAGAGGAACTTTATTTCTGCTGAAAGGTTGAGGGGAAAAAGTTTGATACTCCCCGGAGCACTCAATTGAGTGCATCAAGGAGTATTATTTTACATAAGAGCCCCACTTTTGAAGTGGGGCCCACGTCACAGGAGGTGGGACCCTCCCACCTCCTGTGAGTGCCCATCGCACTCACTTAAGTGCGACGAGAGCAGTAAATTTTACTCGAAGGTTGAGTGCTAGCAACGTGAAAGAAGGAGGAACAATCTGGAGGTCTTCAATTGGGGTTCATGTGATACCCACTTTCAAGTTCTTTGATTATTGACTCCCTAAGGTAATTTTTAACTATAATCTTGGTTCTAGACATCAATAGGAAAGTTGGACTATGGGTAATGAGTTCACTAGTCTTAGGTGTTTGATATTAGTTTTAAGTACCAATTAAAAATAAATAGGACCATGAGTGGTAGCTCTGGTGTTAGAACATTTGATTATTAATTGGATTGTCTGATAGCCAAAATAAATGGAAGCTATTAGATAAGGGGAATCTTAGAAATGTTATATATTTAAGTGTTGAATTATGATGCTCTTAAGGTGTTTGATAAAATGACTCATAGAAATTTATTAACTCTAGCTCTTGACTCAATTTGAGGAAGAATTCAAGAATGGGTAAGGATTGTTATAAGGTTAGTAAGATGAATTCCCAAGGATATTTGAAAGAAGAGATTGGTGAAAGGCACATGGTGTTTAGAAGTTAAGGGAATAAAGCATGGGATTAAGTTTAATCATACACTATGTATTGTGTACAAATTTAGGATAAAAATGGGGTTTTCTTAACTAGTTAACTATAAGTAACTTAATTAATTTTATGGTTGGATGCTTGATTTACCATAAGTTATTTTTATAGGAACATCATCTTTGGACATGCAAACAAGTGTAAAGATATCAAAATAGCTATTCTTTGGCTTATTGCCTCTAAAAGAGGAAAAAACCACATTGGTTAGGGGTATGGTGTGCTAGTTTAGAAAGCTAGCAAGGTGAGTGAAAATTCTCTGCCTTTGGTTACAAGAATTTTCCATGTATATAGATATTGCTTATTTTGTCTATGGGAACCAATCCAAATTGTTCTTTAATAATGTTGTTTTGATTTCTAAATTTAGAGTGTATTGTTCTGTTACTATTTTAATTATAAAGAAGCACATGGAAATTGGTTTGGTTTTGTATAAGCAAGGCCGAGAAACAAGGAATGAAAGAGGAAAAGGTTACCTGTTGTTCAAAACATCATAAGGAGAAAAGGAAAGCGATAAAGTTTAAAGGGAAGAGCTCGGTCATATCCAGAACAAAAGGAAAATTCGTGACTGAAGGCCAGATAAAATCAAAAGCGCGAAAAATAGAGAGACAAAAAAGGAGATAGAGCAAATAACTAGAGTCAGCTGTGAAATCACGAGATATAAGGAAGGAACATCCTTAGCTTGGAGACACTCCTTCAACAACTATAGTGTCAAATCCTTAAAAAGGGAAAGTCAATCACAAAAGAAGATTATACAGAGACATAACGAAAAACGTGTGAGCTTTCATATGGAAAATAACTCTGTTTATTTGGTTTTCTTTATTCTTTAAGATGGGTGATCCTTTGAGAAAAACCAAAGTGAGTTTTAATATGTATACACCTACTCTGTGAGAGAATTGAATATCTTTTCTAATATTTCATTGTATGGGTATGTTGGTGGTGAAGGAGTAAAAATCACTTGTAAACGTTGGTGGTGAGCATGATAAAAATCAAATTGTTTGTGGTAAGCGAAGAAATCATTCGTTGTTAGTGAGCAAGGGAAAACTATATGTGTAATTTATTATTGAATAGTAAAAAAATCTCTTGGGAGTCAAAGGAACTGGATGTAGACCTCATTTATTAGAGTTTGAATCAAGATAAATTATGTGTCTTGTTTTCTCCCTCATCTCTTCTTATTTTTGCTTATTTTATGCATTGAGCTTAACTTGCTCTACATTACTAGCTAATTGAAAATCCTTCAGGTTACTGATAAGTTTTCAGTTAATAGATAACTTGAACTTTATCTTACAACATCAGTATTTCATAGACACTAAGTCACTTACCTTTGGATTGTTGCATGCATCACTACATTATTATCAATTTTCTATAAACTATTCACTTTGTTTCAAAGGAATCATATTTTGCTTTTGAGTATCTATGTTGTGACAAGTATCAATTCACCCTCTTCTTGGTGCCTTTATCTTTCACAATGATTATCTAATATTAAGTAGGTGTTATTAATACAAAATCAAAAGTTAATAAATTTGATTTTCAGCTAGATAAATATTTTCAATCTACTGAAAATAGCTCTAGTCTAGACAGAGAGCATGCTAGAATTTATGATTCAAATCGAGCATTAACAATCCAAAACCATCCTTTGCCAATAAAAGGACATAAATTCGAAGAGGAGAGCATCGTTTTGAGGAACTTGCCATCAGTCTTTGAGAATCTCTTAAGGTTCTTTCACTTTTTGTATTTCACTTTCTTATTCTTTGAGAATCAATTGTGAGCTTTTGATAGTTACCTACCAGAGAGTATTGTTTTGTATTCAGGGAGAGTCCAGCTTGTTTTGAGGTAATCTCAATTGTGGTTTGTTAGTAAGCAGGTGAAAATTAGTGTTGTAAACGCTTGTGGTAAATTTGAGAAACTTATTTTTGTAATTTATTGTTAGTGAGCGAGCAAAAAGGCCAGTATAGTTTTTTTATGGTAATGTTACTGTAAACACTGGATTTTGTCCAAGCATAAATAAATAAATATATATATATATAATAAAAAATATAACAAAAAAACAAAAAATGAACAAAAAACATGTAGTAACAATAAAAATTAAAAAATTAAAAAAAAGAGAGTTAATTAAATTAAAAAAAAGCAAACAACAACAAAAAAAAAACAAAACAAAAAAGGGGCCCAACAGACCTTTTTTAGCAGCCCATCGGACAAAAAAAAAAATCAACCCAACACTCTTAAGCCCAATGGACCAACCATACCCGGATTCCCTCAAGCCGGGTGCCCGTCCCATAAAACCCACTTCATTTCCCCTATCCCTATCACCTCTGCATTTTCGCCCCTTTCCCCCCGCGACAAGCCTCTGAACCACGCCTCTGCAAATACGGCCATGCACGACCAACTTCGGCCTGGTGGCTGCTACCCGCGAGATTCTAGCGAAAGGTAAGGGATTTGGTCGGATTTCCCTCTATAAACGCAGAGGAAATCAACGAAAGGAGAGGGAGAAAAAAAAAAGAGAGGAAAGGGAAAGTGTGAAGGGGATGTTGAGCTTCACGGTTTCGGGGATTACAAAGAGGAAGGAAGGAACCCAACCGAGGGGACGACGGGGCTAGACGAGATAGAAGAAAGGAAGAACCCAACCGAGGATTACAGAAACAAAAGGAGATTAGGCTAAGTTTTGAGTGATTTGAGAGTCAATACGGAAGGGGATTTTGTAAGAGGGGTTTATGGGATTTTGCGGTTGGCTTAGTTAATACGTTCATCCCCATTTGCTGGCATCCAAGGTTTGGGTTTTGGTTTCTTTCTTTACTACTAGGAATTTTCTATTTGAATTTAATTCGTTCATTTCTTGCCACTTTGTTGCTGTTTTGAGGTATAATCCGAAGTTCAAACCAGATGGGTTTATGCATACATTTGCTTTTGATATCATCCAAATGCAGAATGTTTCAGAATAATTTACTTTCTAAAGATAGCCTTGCTTTGATAATTCTATCAACGTGGTTTGTTTGCTTTAAGAACCAATTCTGGATTGTTTAGATTTGTTTTAGGGAATATTACTTTGGTCATCCTGATAGCCACGTTTATAGGATAATAATGCTGACATATTTTGTTAGCTCTTGAGGATAATTCCAACCACAGAGAGGCTAGTTTTTGGACAGTATTGCTTCTGAATTCCTGTAAAATTGATCCTGGTTTGATAGTGTTGTGCTTCCTTCGAATGGTATTAGATCATGTGGAACTGTTATGGCATTCAAGGCTGGCTCTGTGAGGTTTAATGTTGGCATAAGAGTGTAGGATAGCTAATAGCAGGGTCACGGGACTCTGTTCTGTTTGTCTAATGCTTAGGGTATATGTTGTGGGTCAAAGATAAGGTCCATTTGGCTGTGGGCTTTCAAAGGCTGCATTGGTGGCTTCAAATTCCTTTCTGTCATTTCTGGAAACCTCACAAATTGTAGTGAAATTCTGGCTCCAGAAGTAACAGGTCCTGCAACCATCAAACTCTACAAAAAAATAATAATAATAATAATAGGTCCCATAACCTTTTGGATTGAAATGGGCTCAAGGGCCCAATCCGGAACTTTTTCTCAAGATAGTAAAAACGGGTTACAGGGGTTCAAGTTTTTTTTGGGCCCACTTATGTTAATGTAAAGGGTCCAAAGGCCCAATTCCCTTTTAATTGGCTCCAAGGGCCCAAATAGATATTAAAAAGACTTTAATGGTTCAATTGGTCCAAAGGGGTTAATGGCTCATTTTTATTGAGTAAAATTGTCCATTTAAATATTTCCCAAGGGGTCCAAAGCCCACTATTGCTTTCATGGCTTTAAGAACTTAAATGAAGGTTTGCGAAAATATAATTGGCTTTCTAATTCAGTATCTTCAAAAAATCGCATTTCAACATCTAATCTTTTGATAACTGCAACCCCTAATCTTTTGATAACTGCATTTTAACCCCTAATCTTTCGATAGCTGCATTTCAACCCTCACACTTTCAAGAATCATACTTTAACCCCATAATTTTTAAAAAATTTATATTTCAATCCCCGGTTTCTTGAAATTACATTTTGACTCTCATTTCTTTCAAATACCTTTTTCGCCTCATTACTTTAATAAAATTCAATTTTGCCCATATACTTAACGTTTAAATGAATTTTCAGTAGAAGTTTATCTTCTCCAAAGTTCAGTTTTTCTAGACTTTCAGTGGAACCTCATTTCCCCCAAAGTCTCGATTTTCATAAACATTTAGTGGAGGTATATTCTCCCCAATGTTGTAATCCAATGTTCAGGCTTTAAGTGGAATTTTACATTCCCCAACGTCCTGGTTTCCACAGGCTTTTAGTAGAGACACATTCTCTCCAAAGTCTTAACCCGTCTAGGCTTTAAGGTGGGAATTAATTTTTCCTTAAACATCCTAGTGCCTTTTTAATTAATTAATTAGTTAATCAATCGATTTCGAACTACGTTGACCTTGATCCCTCTTGGGGTACGTAGGCACTTACTTGGTAAGGTAGGTCTAATTATTTATTTTTTCATTTTTTGTCCAATATTATTTTATTAATAAATGGGGTAATTATAATACAGTAAAATTATTAAGCACAAACAATTTAGAGTAACCGTCCTTAGGGATAGACGTCGTGGGGTGCTTAACACCTTCCCCACACATAATTAGACTCCCGAACATTTTTCTCTGGTTTCGAGGGCCAGTTTTCCTTTCTTTTTTAGGATCCCAATTATCCTTCTAATTAATTGGTGGCGACTCCAA